>APFE031261730.1:19822-77871 GCA_000404065.3 Pinus taeda
TCATTATTTCAGTAGCCCTCTATGTCCTCTTTCTAATGCCACCAGTCTGATCCAAATTGGATTCTCCAAGGAAGAGTTATGCCAAATCACCCACGGTGACCTGATTATAGAATAGTTCAGTAGAGTGAACTTGTACATCATGCCACGTGTCACTGTTTTGACCTTTGGATCTGAAAAATGTATAAAAGAAACTATAGTTTTTCCTCATTCTGTAACTTCTTATAAAATTTCAATCTTATGCTCAAAACAAAAGTTATGACTATTTTCCCCAGGTCACCTGTTTGGCATGTAATTCGGGAGTTTGCAAAAAGGCCAACTTCCTCAAATAATATCTTCGCAAATATAGCGCGAAAATATCTTAAATTCGGACCCGAGATTTAGAACGATTTCAACCCAAATGGGTTTTGTTTTTAGCATCTAAAATGTCACAGGAAAAAAGTTATAGCACAAATTCCACGGTGACCTGTTTGGAGTAGTGAAACCCTAGAATCCAAAGCTCTGATACCAAATGTTATGAAACCAACTCACAAAAATATAGAAAATAAATATCAACGCCTTAGAATTTAGCCTCTTCGAGGGGGAAACCTCCTTTACATTACACAAATGAAAAATTCTTAGATGATACAAATGACAAGACCGCCTTTCTATATATAGGAGTCTAAGGGGTCATAATATAATCAGAGTTGACATAACAATAATAATGTAAGGGTACAATAATAACAATGGTGGGCTTCTATTGGGCACAATAGTAACAATATGGGACTACATGGGTACAACAATATAATAAGGGGGTTGTACTTATAACAATAAGGGGTTACACTAGTAGTATAGGGGCCTAACATCTTGTCTACTCCTTTTCATGTGGTTGCTCCACAACATTCTAAAACTCTATCTAAGGCTCCTCCTTTGGAACTAAAATTTCCTCCTCTTGAGGGATACTCAGCTCTCACTCTAGAGAGCATCTCATAGCCTTCTCCTCGTCAAATTTGACATCTCTCCTCACTACTGTAACCCTGAGTGAGGGAAATACACCCAGTAATTATGTGGTGTCTTTGTCTATCCTAAAAATACTCACATCTCAGTTGTAGGCTCAAGTTTCTTCCTGCTATCCTTGGAGACATGACAATACACAGTAGCTCAAAAACTTCTGAAATGAGATACATCTAGCTTCCTCCTAGAGAAATCTTCTTCAGGTGTGATCATGCCAAGTATTCTATGAGGACTTCAATTCTGCAAATAAATTGCGGTGTTGCATGCTTCTTCCCATAGATGTAATGCCAGCCCTTGATCATGAAACATGGCTCTTGTTACTCCCACTATGCTTTTGTTATTTATTTCAACCACCCCATTTTGTTGTGGGTTATGGGGTGCTATCAGTTCTCTTCTAATACCCTCTTTGGCACAAAAGTCCTTAAAGGTGCTAGAAACAAATTCTCCTCCATTATCACTTCTCATGGCTTTCATTTTCTTCCCAATCTTCTTTTCAACCAATGCTTTGAATTCAACAAATTTTGAGAAAACTTCATCCTTCTTCCACATGAAGAAGATCCAGCGTTTTCTTGAAAATTCATCATCAAAAATTACATAATACTTATGTTTTTTTGTAGAGGTTGTAGAAAATGATCCACATACATCATAGTGGACTCACTTGAAAATTTCTCTAGCTCTATTATCTCGGCCTTGGAAGGTGGATTTGACATATTTACCCAATGTGCATCCCTTGTAAGCATCATGTTGGTCAAGGGTGCATTTCAGGAGACCGGTGGTAATCTGTTGCATGATTTTTAAGGCTCCATGGTGTAAGTGTCCCATGCACCTATGCCAGATTTCTATTAGATCCCTGTAATACTAGTGTAATCCCCCATTATTATTGACAATGTAGCCCTTATTGTTATCACTGTGCCCATGTTGACCCCATATTGTTATTATTGTTCCCCATAGAAGCCCACTATTTTTATTATTGTTCCCTTACATTATTATTGTTATGTAAGCTCTGATTATATTGTGACCCCTTAGACTCCTATATATAGAAAGGAGGTTTTGTCATTTGAACTATCCAAGAATTGCTCATTTGTGTAATGTAAAGGAGGTTTTCCCCTCTAAGAGGTTGATTTTGAAGTCGTTGATCTATATTTTCTATCTTTTTGTGAGATGGTTGCATAACATTTGGTATAATAGCTTTGGATTCTAGGGTTTCGTTTCTTCAAATAGGTCCTCGTGGAAGTTTTTTTATGCATTTTTCTACGAAGCTTCAAAAGCTGAAAAATAACCCATTTGAGATGAAATCTTGATGAAATTTGTGACCCGATTTCAAATATTTTCTCACTATATTTTCAGAGATATGATCCAAGGAAGTTAGGGTTTTTGTAGGCTCCTGAATTCCATCTCAAACAGGTCCGAAGGTTGAAACAGTGACATGTGGCACTTCGTACAAGTTCGCTCTACTGAACCAGTCTATAATCAGGTCATTGTGGGATATTGGACATAACACTTTCTTGGTGAATCTAATCTCAATCAAACTTGTGGGGTTGGAAAGGAGACTTAGGGGACTACCACAGGACAAAATTTTAGACCTTGGAGATCAGCCATTACAGAGATACAACAAATTCAATATTGATCTCCTACAAAGAAAAAAAAATGTTTATTTTTTAAAAATTTGCATAAGTTTTGTTTGAAAAAATAATTTGAAGTGATTCAAAGGGCATAGTGAAGCATAATACTCATTAATTTATGCCCCGAAGAAAGAAAATGTAAACACCTAGTAAGCAACCCGAAAGTTTTACTATGACGCATGAAGAAGAAGAAGAAATGCAACATGATATATCAAATTATGAGACCAAGTGCAACAATTTTCGCTCTCACAAAGAGTAACCAAAAATGAAATGGAAGCTAAAATGTACGTTTTGAAGTATAGCTAAAATCATACATGGAAGGATTGAAGAATGGCATGAAAGCTAATAGAGACGACATGAAAGATAATATGGAAGATTTTGAGAATGGTTTAAAAGCAGACATGGAAGGTTTCAAGGAAGATCTGACAAGGTTGCTACAAGAAATGCTTCCTAATAGAAAAAAGGTATTATATGAAACTCATGATGAGAACAAAATAAATGTTAATCATGATTTCATTTACTCTAACATTGGATCAAAGACCCACCATGTTCCAAAGATTGATATGAGGAAGTTTGATGGCAAGGATCCCATAACATGGATACTACAGATGGACCAATATTTTGATCTCCATATTGTGAAAAACACACAAAAGGTACACATTACAACTTTATATTTGGAACCCAATCAGTTTGTATGGTATCGATGGCTTTGCTCTCATAAACAAATTGTCACTTGGTCAATTTTTATGAAGGAAATGATGGCACATTATGAGGGTACAAAGAGAAACACCTTCTTTAGACAATTAATAAATCTCAAACAAAAGGGTTCAATGGTGGAGCACATTGAAGACTTCCAAAAATTGAATATAACGGTAAATCATATTCCAAAGGAGCATAGGATTGATGTGTTCATAGGGACCTTAAAGGATAACATACAACATGAGGTTCACCTTTGGGAACTTGATTCAGTGAAAAAGGCATTTAGGTTGGCAAGAAAAATTGAAAGCAAAATTATGGAAACAAGGAATCCTACCACTCACAACTATAAAGATGGAAGTGTTGCTGCCCCTAGCCTTCCACAACCTACAAGGTTGACACCACAAGAATTGGAAGAAAAAAGACAAAAAGGGTCTTGTTATAGTTGTGATAGAAAATACACTAAAGGTCATAAGTGTGTTGAGAATAAATTATTTTACATAGATTGTGAAGAGGATGAAGAAAAGGAATAAGAAACGTCAAAAGAAGAAGATATACATGAGGAACCAACCCTAGAGAAAGAAGAAATGAATCCAACCATATATTATAATGCATTAGTATGAATTACCACTCCTTAAACTCTCAAGATAGAAGAACATATCAAGAAGAAAAAGGTAATAGTGTTGATTGATTCGGGTAGTACGCATAATTATATTCATTACAAGATAGCCAAGGAATTGAATTGTTTCCTATATCCAGCAACAGAGTGTCAAGTGATGGTTGCAAATGGAGGAACCATAAATTATCTGGAAAGTTCCATAATTTCAAGTTATCCATGGGAGAATTGTATTGAATAGTCCAATGCTTTCCATTCCAATGGGTGGTGTTGATGTTGTACTAGGAGTCCAATGGATAAAATCTTTGGGTACAATAGCTTTTAATTTTCAAGAACTTTTCTTGAAATTTTTTTGGGAAGGAAAGGAAGTCAAATTAAAGGGTATCGCAGGAAAACCAGGAAAGATAATCATCTCTAACAGCATGAAAAGTCTTCTAAAGAAAGAACAATGGGGCATAATTACACAATTATGTTCACTAGAGGTTCCCACATCGAAATCATCTATTTCTCCATATCTCCAAAAAGTCTTGGACAATCATTCCAAGGTATTTGAGACTCCCAAAGGCCTCCCACCTATTCGTGATCATGACCATGTTATGCATTTGATTCCAGGAAGTGTTCATTCAAACATCAGGCCTTACAGATATCCCTATGCCTGGTATAATTCAACCTAGTCAAAGTTCTTTCTCTTCTCCAGTAGTATTGGTGCACAAGAAGGATGGATCATAGCGCATGTGTCTGAATTATAGGGAGATCAACAAGCTCACTATTAAAGATAAATTCCCATTCCAGTCATTGGTGAATTATTGGATGAATTACATGGAGCAATTTACTTCACCAAGTTGGATCTTTGTTCAGGATACCATCAAATCATAGTGAAGACTGAAGAAATTCCAAAAACAACATTTAGAACTCATGAGGGTCATTATGAATTCTTGGTCATGCCTTTTGGCATTACCAATGCACATTCTACATTTCAAGGTTTGATGAATTCCATTTTCAAACCCACCTTTAGAAAATTTGTGTTAGTATTTTTTGATTATATACTAATCTATGGCAATTCTTGGAAGGATCATGTTCAACATGTTGACAAGGTGCTCAAACTATTGGAGGAGAAACAATTATATGGAAAAACTTCCAAATGTTTCTTTGGAGTACAGAAGGTGGAATATGTAGGTCATATTGTATCACATGAAGGTGTTAAGGTAGACCCTAGCAAAATTAAAGCCATTAAGGAATGGAAAATTCCCACATCCATAAAGCATCTGCGAGGATTTCTTGGGTTGAGAAGGTATTATCGCAAGTTTGTTAAGAATTATGGGAAAATAGTAGTACCTCTAACAACATTACTGAAGAAAGATGCATTTTCTTAGACTCCAAAAGAAACAAGGGCTTTTTAACATCTTAAAGAGGCAATGTGGCAAGCACCGATATTAGCTATGCCAGACTTACAAAAAAAAAAAAAAAAAACACCTTATATTGTGGTGGAATGTGATGCCCAGGAAATGGAATTGTGTTGTTTCAATGCAAGAAGGAAGACTCATTGCTTTTAAGTCGTCTAATCAAGGAAAGTTAATTTACACAAAGCTATTATGAGAAGGAAATGTTGGCAATACTACATGCACTTAAGAAATGGTGACCTTGCCTAATGAAAATACACTTCAAGGTAAAAACGGATCATGATAGCCTTAAATACTTTTTAGAACAAAGATTATCCTCTGAAGGAGCAACAAAAGTGGGTCACAAAGATGTTGGGTTATGACTTTGAAATCATCTACAAAAAAGGGAAGCAAAATGTTGTTGCAGATGCACTCTCAAGAAAGGATGAGGATGTGGAAGCATTGGTTTGTGCCATTTCTATTATCCAACCAGATTGGATAAATGAAGCAAGGGATGAATGGAAAAATGACCTAGAAGTTGGGCACTCATTCAAAACTTGCAACAAGATCTCAGTACATCTGACACATTTAGCTGGAAAAATGATTCGTTCTGGTACAAAGATCACTTATACGTCTGTAAGAATTCCCAATTCAAACACAATATTCTTCTCGAATTGCACACCTCTTCGTTAGGAGGGCACTCAGGATTTTTAAAAACTTACCACAGGGTTAAGAAGGAATTTTTTTGGGATGGCCTTAAATCTGATATTAGAAAGTTTGTGGTGGAATGTTTGGTTTTCCAACAAAACAAAGTTGAAACAATTAAGACCCCGAGTCTGTTACAACCTTTATCCATTCCAAGTCAACATTGGGAGGAGGTTTCAATGGATTTCATCACAGGTCTACCCAAGTCTGAAGGAAAGAGTCTCATCATACTGGTATTTGATAGGCTTACCAAGTATGCACACTTTTTTGCATTATCTCATCCATTTAAATCCAGTACAATTGCTATTACATTTATGGAAACAATACAAAAGCTACATGGAAACCCAAAGATTATTGTAAGCGACAGAGATCCCATTTTCACTGGAAATATTTGGAAAAAATTATTTTCTTGTTTAGGTACTCAATTATATCATATCTCATCTTATCATCCTCAATCTAATGGGAAAACTGAGATAGCGAACAAATGTTTGGAAGGATATCTTTGTTGCTTTGTAGCTAATAAACAGACACAATAGGTCATGTTGTCCCTTAAGAAACCAATTTCCTGGCTGTGTAGAAATTGTGCTTAAGACATTAATTTTATTTATGCTTGTCACTTATTTGTATAATGTATCCTCATATGAATGACCTGAAGGACCTGAATTTTAACCCTTAATAATTAGCTGACATGAAAATCTCAGAATGCCATGTGATGCTGGATATAAATTTTGTGTGAAGAATGCCTTGAGAAGTTAGAGATAATATGTTGTTTTTCACATAAATTGTTACCTGTAACTTAGAAGAATAATAGAAGTAGAAACTTTAAATATAGGAGTGATATTTTAAGGAATTTTAACTTCATTCACATAAGTAAACAAAGACCTACAACTTCATTACCATACTTAAAGAAAAGAAGAAACATGATGACACATAACAGAGAAATTACAAAATCATACCCAAGAATGTGTGGAAAACTCCTGATTCTTTCATTAATCATCAATTTATCAAAACTACAATAGCATAGTCCCCAGGTTCTTCAAAATTCGGACCCTGTTTTCTATAATTTTTCCTCTTTTTATACTTCATGAGACAGTTGGTAACTACCAAAACTGTCAAACTGCTTAACTACCTTGTAACTATCTAAAGTAAAAGTCATTACAGAATATTACATTAGAGGGTAAAAGACACCTCATTCTTCTCAAGAAAATAAGATAACAAGAAGTAACAGAAATTAGAGTATGATTGGTGATTATTGCTTGCTATTTGAATATGTGGCTTGAGTAGGTGGTCCTGCTGATGGCAGTTGTTAGGATGGTTGTTGACTCAGACTGTTGAACTGGATGTAAGGCTGCTTAGTACTAAAACAAAAATCTAATGCAATGGGGTTTTGCTTGTCTTTTATACATATGATAATCAAATGGAGGGAAAAACATGTAATTAATGTAACTAATTAATGGAGCGGCAGATGAAGTGACGGGGTATGGTGGATGAGGTTGATGGTAATGAATAAGGGTGGTGGACGACGTGAAGGAGATGAGAAGGAGCAAAGCGATGGGGGTGGCCCACTGCGGGGGTAGGGAATATACGGGAGGTTCATCTACCTTGAACCCCCACAGCAATCTCAGGCTGTAGATCTCAATCAAACACCTTGACGTCATGGTCAATTGCAAGGGTTAAGCCTCAGTTATAACTCATGCTCGTTGTCCCCCTGTAGAGCACTTTATCCGCTTCTTGAGCCCATGCTTGCTTACATCTTGTGATGCCGCTCAAACTTTAATATATGGGTCATAGCCCCACCTTACATCGGATTTGAATGCCATCAATAATATAAAATAAATCACTGCTTTCGGACTTTCACATTCTCTTTTTTTTTTGAAACAAAATATTTGATTTTTTATTTTTATTTTTTGTGATAATATTAAAAATGAAATTTAAATGACAATGTATGCTACAACATCATTTTATCCGCTTCTCGAGCCCATGCTTTCTTGCATCTTGTGATACTACTCAAACTTTAATATATGGGTTAGAGCCTCACCTTACATCGGATTTGAATGCCATCAATAATATAAAATAAATCATTGCTTTCGGACTTTCACATTCTCTTTTTTTTTTTTAACACAATATTTGATTTTTGATTTTTATTTTTTGTGATAATATTAAAATAAAATTTAAATGACGATGTATGCTACAACATCTGGCTTCACCTGGGGATAGTGATTTTTCCATAGAAGCACTAAGAACTGCATATCAGTGCCTTCACCTCGGGCATGGAATCATATATTGTTTTACTAAATTTAATTCTATGGAAATTGTACAATGAATTCACCCCGGTATCTACAATGATAGGATGCTTGTGCTTCAGAATTGGAAATAATGTTTAAGGTACTTCCGAATGACAGGGAGTTGTAAAGTTTCACCATCAAGATTCTCCAGGAAAAATGTATTATTTTCCCTTGCTTCTATAATCCTGAATGGACCATACCAGAGAGGATCAAACTTCCCATGTTTTCCCTTATCTTCTCTTCTAGTATCCTACCTTAACACCAGGTCTCCAGTTTAAAATCAATTTCTCTGGCTTTTCTATCAAAAATGCCCTTCATTTTTTATTGATACATAATAAAATTATCTCTCACCTTATCTCTGCTCTCACTTAACTCCACTACCTTATGCATCCTTCTTATCAGAGCATTAGGTTCTTCTTTTGCCTCCTGAATAATTGCAATCACAGGTTTCACAAGCTGACTAGGAAAAAGAGCTTGAGTTCCATACACTAACTCAAGAGGTGATTTACATGTAGACCTTTTTGTAGTCACTCAGACAGCCCAAAGAGCAAACTTTATCTTTGAATCCCAGTCTTTCTGATTCTCTGCAATAGTTTTCTTAAGAATTTTCATCAATGTTTTGTTAGTGAATTCAGCCAACCCTTTTCCTTGAGGATGATAAGTTGTTGAATGAAATAAAATGACATTATGCTTCTGACAAAAAGAAACAAACTTAATTGAACTGAACACTTGAGCATTGTCAGTTATGATTTTGACAGGGCACCCAAATCTACTGAAAATGTTTTCTTCTAAAAATTTCATCACCACTTGGTCATTTGCCTTTTTAGTAGGTATAGCCTCTACCCACTTGGTGAAATAATCAGTAGCTGTAAGAATCAACTTGTGCCATCCTCTTGAAGGTGGGTTAATTTCTCCAACAAAGTCTAGCCCCCATTGTCTGAATGGTTCTTCTATGAAGACTGGGATTAACGGAAACGGAGCTAACCTCTTTTTCTTAGCAAAAAGCTGACACTTCTGGCAGCTTCTGACAAACTTATATATATCACAAAACAAGGTGGGCCAATTAAAGCCTGCCTGGAGGACTTTGTGTGCAGTAGCTTTCCAACTGTAATGTCCACCACATAACTTCTCATGATAATATTTAATCGTCTCTATAGATTCTTCTTTTTTCAAACATAATAATAAAATTCCCACAGGATCCTTCCGATACAATCTGCCCTCCACAATCACATATTGTTGTGCCTTGATTTTTAATGCTCTATATCTTGTTCTATCCATTGACTGGGGACAAGAGAGAAAACATAAATAATGAACTATGTGCTTGTACCATTCTGAACATAGAAATTTATATCGGATCTTCATACCTGGGTTTGATTTTTCTTCACCTTCTTCAATTATTTTCTCATTTACAAGTGTTAGCAAGTTGATTCCCAATGCCTAAAAATTTGACTCTATCAACATCTTTGCCAATCCCTACCCTTTCACCAGCTTTGTGGGCTTTATGTCCAGGTCATACTCTTGGATCTTAGCTATCCATTTTCATCTTTTGCCTTCCACATCACTTTGGACTAAGACATCCCTTATTGCAGCATTTGGCACATAAGCAATGATCTATGATTGTAGCACATAAGTCTTGAAGGCATTTAGGGTTTTTACCAAAGCATATACTTGTTTTTCAAGGATATTGTATTTGAGTTCAGCATCTCTAAGAATCTTGCTAAACAAAGCAACTGGCTGCTCTTTTCCTTCATCATTTTTCTAGTAACAAAATAGCAGCTATTGAACTAAGTGATGCAAATGAAAAAATTTGAAAGGGATTTTGATGATCAGGGCTAATTAAAACAGGAGTTGCTTGTAATGCTTCTTTGATCTTGGAGAATGACTCTCTGGCTTTTGTGGTCTAATGTACTTCATTTTCCTTCTTCAACATATTGGCAATCTCTTTTACAATTTCAGCATAATTGGACACTATTGGAAATACTAAAAGGGGGGGTGAATCAGTATTTCTTTTCAATCATTATTTTTATCAATTAAAAACATTTATATTTGGAACACAAAAATAGATAACAGGAATAGATGCTTTTATTAATGTGATCTTTGCAATAAATCAAGTACAATATATATATATATATATTAGTATATACATGGTTTCAATCAGTTGCCAAGCACCAACTTGGACTCTTTGTGAGGCTCCAACCTCCAGAGCACCAACTCTGTCTTGTCAAGGAACCAACCTTGAATTTAGGAGTACCAACTCCCAGGACACCAATCCTTTCAGTTTTGAGGAACCAACCTCAAGGGCTCCAACCCTTTTCTATAAACTGTCTGGATCTGTTTGGTTGTAATTCTCTGCTCCCAACCCTGCCGGACCTATGACTTACTTCTATCCTCCTGTTCCTTCCATTTCTGCCAGAACTTTGGCTTCCTTTATTTTCTTACAGTTCGCCAGCAACATTAAACTTTCCTTGTTCTCTATTTTATATGCTTGATACGCCTAACCTTTGGCTTCCTCCTTGCTCGCTTGAGCTTCGGCTTCCTCAATGCTCGCTTGATCTTTCAGCCTCCTCTACGCTCACTCTTCAACTTCCTCTATCTCTTCGAATTCATCAATACTCATAGGACACATTAATTAGGAAGAGAGGCCATCTTTATTATTATTCAAACAATAGACTTATTCTTTACGGCAATCACAACATTCATGAACAATTGAAGTTATTCTTTTAAACCCACAATTTCAATCGCAACATTCTGGAGGTATTAATAAGTCGTGACCATAGTATAGCCAATGGCTGATAGCCGATTCCCTTGCTGGATGTGATATGATTATAAACTATTTTTAATGAATCCATCAGGTCCACATTAATATCGCAATTGTAGTTTATAGTGTGCCATCCCTTTATAACTTGTGATACATATCTTCTGATGTGGTGGATGCAATATTACAATAGGGTGTATTACAATGGAGCAACGAGTCCACAGTATTATCGCAATCGGAGTTTTAATGTGACAAGGCCTTAAACACTGCGATACATAACTCCCGATATGGCGGATGTGATATACCATTAGGGCGTGATATAATAGGAGTCCTCATTATGCATTGTCGATTTCTTTTGTATTAGATCCGACGATCAACACTCGATCTGATCAACACAATCCATCGGAATCTTGCTGCGTCGTAGATCTCTTCTCTCCAGATCTAATGGTCCTGACTTAACCCGATCAACCCAAAACCATGCGTTGATCCTTCACCGTCGATCAACCCACACTAGATCCAACAGCCTACATGCATTTTGGGTGGACTACTTGCACGAGAGTTACCCGCCTGAAATGAGTAGTTTTTCTCTCTTCTCTACATGCTACGTGTCAACCATTGAATGGAATCAGGCGCTCTCCTCTAAATACCACTTACCATTTTGCATCCACCCAAAAACCATTCCCACTATTACAAACCCGCTTTTTGGAATATAACCATGTGCATTAATCAATCACTTAAATAAAGCGCTTAATCGTTTAACCACGAGATTAACTGTTAACTCCTCCATTATGGCTCTTACTCTTGGCATATGCGATACTTTCAATAGTTTTTCCTTTGGATTCTGATAGATCTACTCCTTCGGATTCCTTTTCTGTTAGAATTAGTTCAATTTTGGCAAAAGCCTTTGGGTGAATAATGTTTCCTCATATAAAAATGGCCTTTTCCACTTTTTAGATGCTTTTGTGGTTACGAAAAGCTTCGCCATGATTTATGGCTCTTTCTCGCTTTTGTATGCTTTTCTTTTTTAGAAAAAAGCTAAATATGAGGATAAATAGATCACATTCCACCATATGAGTTTCCAAAAGTGAACAAGAGTGTCAAATTCTAGTTAACTCGAGATTTTTTCCTTGTGACTAAGTGAGAATTTTGGTAACAAAAGTTAGATGAAGGGGAAAACTTATTATAGACTAGGATAAAGTGGTCCTCGTGGTACATAACTTATCTCCATCATTCATCTCTTAACACCATCCAATACAACTCCATGGCCCTCCTCCATACCTCGGCTCCAATATTCTCTGGTCTGACAACTTCCAATATTCTCTGCTCTGATATGTTCGTCTTTGCTTCTTTTGATGAATTCTTCCTCTCGGTTCTTCTTGGGCATACATTACACGCGGTACTCCCAATATGGCTCCTCCGATGTGGCTCCTCCTCAATCTTCCACTCTTACACTTGCTTCTCTTCTCTGCTTTGATAGCTCTGTTTTGATAGCTCTGCTCTGATAGCTCCTCGGCTTCATATTGTCATTAATGACAATCTAGATCAACAATCTCCCCCTTTGCCATTGATGGCAATATTCTTCTTCTCTCCCCCTTTGACATCAGTGACAAAGGAGTGTACAAGGACTCCCCCTGTCGAACTGCTCCCCCTGTCCTACAACATCTTTATGAATCAACTTAAGTGATGCTAAAGAGATCGCCCCCATATTTTGACGAAGATGTTCAAATGCTTCTCGAGGAAGAGGTTTTGTGAAAATATCAGCTATCTGCTCCTTAGTATTGATATATTCCAAGATGATGTTTTATTCAACTACTTGTTCATGAAGGAAATGATACTTGATTGGTATATGTTTGGTCTTTTGAGTGCATTACTGGATTTTTGCTGAGGTTGATTGCACTTGTGTTATCACAATAGATTGTAATTGGTTTATTTGTACCTATGTTGACATCTTTTAGAGCTTTGTTCATCCATAATATTTGAGTACAACAATCTGCGGCAGGTATATACTCGGCTTCAGCTATAGATAGTGATATGGATGCTTGTTTTTCGCTAAGCCAAGATACTAAACAGTCTCCTAGTAAGAATGCATTTCCACTAGTACTTTTCCAATCATCGAAGCTTCCGGCCCAATCAGCATCGGTGTATGCAGTCAAAGTAAGAGTTGAGCTCTTAGGGTACCAGAGGCCAAAAACAGAAGTTCCTTTCACGTATCTGAGAATTCTTTTTATAGCCAACAAATGGGATTGTTTAGGGGTAGATTGAAATCTTCCCACCATTCCTACTACTTGCATAATGTCAGGTCTCGTAGCAGTTAAGTACAGAAGGGCTCCAATTATTGACATGTAATGAGTTGCATCTACTGGAGGGGAGTCATCATTTTTGCTCAATTTGCAACTTGCGGTCATAGGTGTGCTCATGGGTGCATAGTCTTCCATTCCATATCTTTTAAGCATGTCTTTAAGATATTTGGCTTGAGATATAAACATGCCTGTCGTGGTTTGAGATACTTGTATTCCAAGGAAGTGAGATAACTCTCCTATCATTGACATCTCGAACTCTTTTGACATATTTTGAGAAAACTCATGGCTCATCTCATCATTATTACTAGCAAAAATCGGATCATCAACATAAACAAGTGTGACTAGTAACTTATCCTCATTCGTCTTTATGTAGAGATTACTTCCTACCACACCCTTCTTGAAGCCTTGTTGTTGTAGATAGTGATCCAATCTTGCGTACCAAGCTCTAGGAGCTTGTTTCAACCCATATAATGCCTTTCTCAACTTACAAACAAAGTCTTTTCCTTCTATTAAATTAAGCCCTTCTGGTTGCTCCATGTAGACTTATTCCTTGAGTTCCCCATTTCAAAATGTTGATTTTATGTCCATTTCATAGATTTTGAATCCTTTTGAGCAAGAAAATGCCAAGAACATCTTGATAGCTTCCACACGAGCTTCTGGTGCAAATGTTTCTTCAAAGTCAATTCCTTCCATTTGTGAATAGCCTTTACAAACAAGCCTTCCCTTGTTTCTGATTATTTGTCCATCTCCATTCATTTTGTTTTTGAATACCCATTTGGTTCCTATTATGTTTTTGTCCTTTGGACGAGGTACCAGCTCCCATATCTTATTCTTCTCAATTTGCGACATTTCTTGTTCCGTGGCTTTTACCCAATGAGGATCCTTACTTTTTTGAGTAAATGTTTATGATTCTATCATGGATAGAAGAGAAACATCATTCTTCTTTGGTGTACTAGTCATCCTTCTTTGGTTTTGCATCCCTTCATCAATATTGCCAATAATCTGCTCTTTTGGGTGATATTTTTTGGAGAAATTTCATCTTTGAAGGGGTTTGAGATGGTTCTTTTTCCTTGGTTTTTTCTTGGTCTTTTTCTTCTTTTTCAGGTTCTTCTTCTTCAATGAGAGGATCAACTTCATGTTCTTCAATTTATTTTTCTGGAAGGTCTTCATCAATTTTTACATCAATGCTTTCCACTATTTTCCATAGTTGGTTATTGTAGCACTTGTAGGCTTTGCTTCTTATAGAATATCCAAGAAAGATCCCTTCGTCAACCAATGAATCAAATTTTCCTAGTGAGCCATCATTGATTTTTATGAAGAACTTGCTTCCAAAAATCTTGAAGTATTTTACTGAAGTAGGTCTTCCTTTCCATAATTCATAAGGAGTCTTTTCATTATTTGTCTTAATTGAGTTCGATTCAAGGTATAGACAGCTATCCCGACTGCTTCTCTCCAAAATTTTGGCTACAAGTTAGCTGCTATTAAAATTGTTCTTGCCATTTCTTGAACTGTTCGGTTTCTGCTTTCAACTACCCCATTTTGCTTGGGTGTTCTGGCAGCAGAGAGTTCTCTTTTAATTCCATGTAATTTATAGAATTCATTAAATTCTTTTGACGTGAATTCTCCCCCTCTATCTGTTCTAAGGCACTTAATCTTTGAGTCCTTTTCATTTTCTACAAGAGCTTTAAGATTCTTAAAACACTCAAATGCTTTGGATTTATATTTTATAAAATATATCCACATCATTCTAGTATAGTCGTCAACAAATAAAGCAAAGTACCTTTCTCCTTGGAGTGCTGGAGTTCTAGTTGGTCCACATAAATCAGCATGGATGATCTCCAAAGGCTTTGATGTAGAAAACTCCTTGATCTTGTGGCTGGTTCTGGTTTGCTTTCCATGTTGACATGGACCACATATTCCTTGATTTGGTTTGAATAACTTTGGAATGTCTCGTACTACTTTAATCTTGCTAATATTGATCAAGTTATCGAAGCTTGTACGTCCAAGTCACTTGTGCCAGAACCAACTTTCATCTATTTGACTTAAGTAGCATTTATCTTTTTGAATCTTGCTCAAAATGTAGATGTTGTCTGGTGTTCTAACCCCTTTCACCACAACTTCCCCTGAGGAAGAGTTCCTTATTTCACAGTCTTTGGTGCTAAAGATGACATTATGTCCTTGATCATAGATTTGGATAACACTCAGGAGGTTGTGTTTGAGCCTGTTTACTAGCAAATCATTTTGAGCTTTTCATTTTCCATTAATAAGAGTAACAGTTCCTTTTCTAGCAATTTTGGCAGATCCACTTCCAAAGGATACATTTCCTTCCTTTTTGTTCAATGAGACAAACTTCCCTTTGTCCCCTGTCATGTGTCTGGAGCACCCACTATCCACAAACCAATGATTTTCCTTATTTTGAGCACATAGAGCTAGGTCACATTTATCCATGTTGGGATTCTCACTTCTTGTTGTTCCTCTTTTGAGTGGGAAATTTTTTTCATTGTGTCCATTATTATTACATAATGAGCAAATCAGATCAAATTTGGCCAAGGGATCAAAAGAATTTTAGGTCTTGATTTTTCCTTGCCCTTTGGGGCCATATGGTTTGTTTATTTGATCCTTCAGTTTTGGTGTGTCATTCTTACGAGCCATGCAATGTCTAGCTTGATGACCAAAATTTTTACAATGGAAACAATGCCCGAAAAAAGATAGTTTTGTAACTATTGCAATAGCCATGATTTGAATCAACATTCTTCCTTAGAGTTACTCCCGCTCCATTCTTTAGATTTGAGATGGGCCTTTGATGAAATATTGTTTTGTATCTGTTGTAACATCCATGATTCGAATCAACATTATTCGTTGGAGTTACTCTCTCTTCATTCTTTGGATCTGGGATGAGCCTTTGATGAAATAATATTTCTTCTTTTGGGTTGCTGGAAAGTACGCCGGCATAGCTTTTCGCATTATTCTTAGTACTTGATGATTCTTCTTTAAAACCTATTCCAGATTTGTCATGTTGAGGTTTCTGATTACTTAGGATAGTGTCAAGTATTTGAGAGCTTTTCCAACCCTTTTTAACTTGCTCCAATTCCTTCCTCGAAGATACTATTTCAGCTTCACATTCTTCGCAAGCTTCTTCTTTTTCTTTTAGCTTATTTTTCAAGAGATCTTCCCTTCTTTTTGTTTCCTCATTTTCTACCTTGAGAGAAATGATTTTATTCCGTAATTTCTCATTTTCTTCAAAGGCACTTATTAACAATTCATCTACATTTCCATACAGCCCTAAGTCATCATCATTTGTGAATGCCATGAATAATACTTCTTGGCTTCCAGCATGGTCATTTTCTTCATCTGATTCTTCATTACCTCCTTTGCGTTGAGGGAACTGGTTAGTTGATTTCTTTTTTATGACTACAAATTCATCTTCATTAGACTCATCTTCCTTAGAGAGGAAATTCTTCTTATTGAACCCTTTCTTTTTGTATACCATCCTTTTATAATTTTCTTCATCATCACTATCATGCTTATGAGGACATTTTGTAGCATAATGACCTATTTTTCCACATTTGAAACAAATAAGAGGGTATCTACCTTTTAGCTTAGATCCTTTCTTCAACCTTCGTACAAATTGCGACGATTGAGATTCAACATCGGAGTCATCACTACTGACATTCCTTTCTTTCCCCTTTTGTGATTTTGAGGCCTTGAATGCTGCATCTTTGGAACTTGGGCAACCTTTTCTCATCTCATAGGCAATGAGGATTCTATGGAGTTCATCCATCTTGAGAGTATCTAGACCCTTCATTTCTTCTATGGCACTTACTTTGGAGTCAAATCTATCTGGGAGAGATCTTAAGACCTTTTGAACAATGGTGCTTTCTTCAATGTTTTCTTCCAATCCTTTAAGAGAGTTGACCACTTCAGCTACTCAGAGAAAGTATGATGCAATATCTTCTTCATCATCCATTTTCAGACTTTCAAATTTCCTTCTATGAGTTTTAAGCTTTTCCTTCCTGAATTTGGAGTCCCCGTCGTATAAGCCAATTAGCTTATCCCATACTTCTTTGGCAGAGTTACAATTCATGACTTTTGTAAATTCAAAATCAGTGATTCCACTAGTGATGGAGTTTAAGGCTTTTGCATTTGCAACGTAAACTTTCCTCTCATCTTGATCTGTTGGAAGAGTGGAAGGAGCTATGTGCTCATTTAAGACCGAATGCCAAATTTCAGGTCCAAGGGACATTAAGTAGTAGGAAATTCTCTTTTTCCAGAAACCAAAATTTGTGCCATCGAACAGAGGAGGTCTTCCTATCACTTCTTGATTTGTCATCATGACTAAGAATCCTTCTTCAAGCTATTAGGCTGATATGAAGAAGCTCGCTCTGATACCAATTGTTGGAAATATTGAGAGGGGGGGTGAATCAGTATTTCTTTTCAATCATTATTTTTATCAGTTAAAAACATTTATATTTGGAACACAGAAATAGATAATGGGAATAGATGCTTTTATTAATGTGATCTTTGCAATAAATCAAGTACAATAGATATATATATATATATATATAATATATAATATATATATATATTATATATAATTATATAATATATATATATATATATATCATATATATAATTATATATATATATATATATATATTATATGGTTTCAATCAGTTTCCAAGCACCAACTTGGACTCTTTGTGAGGCTCCAACCTCCACAGTACCAAATTTGTCTTGTCAAGGCACCAACCTTGAATTTAGGAGCACCAACTCCCAGAACACCAATCCTTTCAGCTCTGAGGCACTAACCTCAAGGGCTTCAACCCTCTACTGTAAACTGTCTGGATCTATTTGGTTGTAATTCTCTGCTCCCAACCCTACTGGACCTATGACTTACTCTTGTCCTCTTGTTCCTTCCACTTCTGCCAGAACCTTGGCTTCCTTTATTTTCTTACAATTTCCCAGCAACATTAAAATTTCCTTGTTCTCTGTTTTCTATACCTGATACGCCTAACCTTTGGCTTCCTCCTTGCTCACTTGAGATTTGGCTTCCTCAATGCTCGCTTGATCTTTCAGCTTCCTCTACGCTCACTCTTCAGCTTCCTCTATCTCCTCGAATTCATCAATACTCATAGGACACGTTAATTAGGAAGAGAGGCCATCTTTATTATTATTCAAAAAAAAGACTTATTCTTTACGGAAATCGTAACATTCATGAACAATCGGATTTATTCCTTTAAACCTGCAATCACAATCGCAACATTCTGGAGGTCTTTATAAGTTGTGCCCATAGTATAGACGATGTCCGATAGCTGATTCCCCTGCTAGATGCGATATGATTATAAATTGTTTTTAATGAATCCATCGGGTCCACAGTAATATCGCAATCACAGTTTATAGTGTGCCATCCCTTTATAACTTGCGATACATATCTTTTGACACGGCGGATGTGATATTACAATAGGGCGTATTACAATGGAGCAGCAGGTTCGTGATATTATCATAATCGGAGTTTTAACATGACAAGGCCTTAAACACTGTGATACATAACTCCCAATACGGCAGACGTGATATACCATTAGGGCACAATATAATAGGAGTCCTCATTCTGCACCGTCGATTTCCTCTGTATTAGATCTGACGATCAACACTCGGTCCAATCAACACAATCCATCTGAAGCTTGCTGCACCATAGATCTCTTCTCTCCAGATCTAACTGTCCTGACTTAACCCGATCAACCCAAAATCATCCATTGATCCTTCGTCGTCAATCAACCCGCACTAGATCTAATGGCCTACGTGCATTTCGGATGGACTACTTGCACGAGAGTTTCCCGCTCGAAATGAGAAGTTTTTCTCTCTCCTCTAGTTACTACGTGTCAACCATTGAATGGAATCAAGCGCTCTCCTCTAAATACCACTTACCATTTTGCATCCGCCCAAAAACCACTCCCACTATTACAAACCCGCTTTTTGGAATATAACCATGTGCATTAATCAATCATTTAAATATAGCGCTTAATCATTTAACCATGAGATTAATTGTTAACTCCTCCATTATGGCTCTTACTCTTGGCATATGCAATACTTCTGATAGTTTTTCCTTTGGCTTTCGACAGCTCTACTCCTCTAGATTCCTTTTCCGCTAGAACAAAAACTCATCTCCATCGTTCATCTCTTAACACCATCCAATATGACTCCACGGACCTCCTCCATACCTTGGCTCCAATATAACTCTCCTGGCCTGACAAATTCCAATATTCTCTGCTCTGATATGTTCCTCTTTTCTTCTTTTGATGAATTCTTCCTCTCTATTCTTCTTGGGCATACAATACAAGCGATACTCCCGATATGGCTCCTCCGATGTGTCTCCTCCTCAATCTTCCACTCTTACACTTGCTTATCTTCTCTAATTTGATAGCTCTACTCTGATAGCTCCTCGGCTTCATATTGCCATTAATGACAATCTAGATCAACAGACACAAACCTCCTTAAAAAATTTATCTTTCCCAGAAATTTTTTAATGTCTTTCTTACTCCTGGGCAGGGGTATTTTTTGCACAGCTTGCACCCTTACAGGATCTATCTTGACTCCATCTCTAGAAATAATGTGCCCTAGCAGTTTTCCTTCTTCTAGAGCAAAAATAGACTTCTTAGGATTCATAGAAAGCCTAAATTTTATACATTTCTCAAAAGTCTTTCTAAGATGGTTCAGATGCTCCTCATCTGACTTAGAAAAAACAGTGATATCATCCAAGTATATCACTACAAACTTATCACCCACAAATGCAATGTCCATAGCCCTCTAAAATATTGCACTACATTCATCAACCCAAAAGGCATTCGAGCATACACGAAGGTTCCCCAAGGAGTTGTGAAGGCAGTATTTTTTTGATCCTCTTTATCAAAAGCCACCTGGTTATACCCAGAGAACCCATCCAACATTGACATTCTAAATGATCCAGTTACCTTCTACAGCACATGATCCATTTTACGTAATGGATCGTTATCTTTTAAGGAAGCCCTATTCAGGTTTCTAAAATCCACACATAACCTTATTTCTCCATTTTTCTTCCTTACATGTACTAAATTGGCCACCCAGTCAGAGTATCAAAGTGGAACTATTATCTTGGCATCAAGAAGTTTCTTAACTTCTTTCTCAATCAATGGTAAAAGCAAAGGATTAATCTACCTGAGTTTCTACTTAAATGGTTTTATCCCTTCCTTCAAGGGAATCTTGTGCTGACTAATGCTTACATCATATGTCTTGAGATCCTCATAGGACCAAGCAAAAACATTAGTGTACTTCTTGAAAAGCTCAATATATCTCTCTTTATAATTTAATGGAACCCCTTTAAAAAATTTGACTAAGTTGGGCTCCTTCTGAGTTCCAATATTATGATCTTGAATCTGCTCATCCTATGAAGCTTTCTCTAAGCTAAAAGCTACATCATTAGAGTTTAAAAGTCTTTCAAGAGGGACAAGTCCTCTTGGCAGAATATTATCATTCAATTGACTAATTTTCTGATTAACTATGGAATTTTTAAAATCACTTACTTCTGCACCTTCTGTCATTTCATCCCCATCTTGAACAATTTCGATGCCTTGAAAATCTTCAATCATAGTCAAGAATTCCTTAATCTGTTGATCATCCTCAAAAACCTGCCAGTGTTTTATGTTATCTGGAACAGAAGGCATGTGCCTCATTTCAACCTCATATCTCAGCCTTGGATTTATAGGAGGCCTAAAGGTACTGACAGCCACATCTAATGAGTCTACTAACCTATTCCCATCTCTTGGAATGAATTGTATGTTGAAAGCCTCAAAGAAATTCTTAACTAAATCCCACACTTCTTTTCTGTATGCCCTAAGTCTAGGGTGTTTTGTTTGACAATGATTTTTTATTTGCTTTATAATCAACTCTGAATCTCCTAAAACAGAAATAGACTAGACTCCCATTTGTTTTGTCGTTTGAAGAGCAATGATCAAGGATTCATATTCTTCCACGTTATTAGTTGCTTCAAACTCCAATTCAAAAGAAAACGGGATCATATTAACTCCAGGTGTAATTAAAAGGAAACCAACACCTGTTCCTTCTTTTGAATAAGCTCCATCAAAGAAGCACTTCCACACCCCTTTTGTTTACAGCTTTGTATTTACATAGGCTGAAGTAAGCTACCTTTGATTATCTTCAACCAACTCTGCATTGTCATTTAGCATGAAACAAGAAAATTCATATTTTTCTTCGTTGTACACAGGTGAATTACTTACTCTTTTCTTTGTGATTGTTTTAACAAATCTTGTTTCTCTGTACAGCCTTCTCTCTTTTCCACTAAAAATTGGTATGATAGCATAAGTAAACTCCAATTTTATAACTCCCCCCAATTTAGCCCCCCATGACCTAGATAGCAACATTCCAAACCTAGCAGGGATATCTGCTACCACTACATCCATTACAAAATTTCTAGCTAGGATCTAGGCTAATGACACCACCATATCTTTAATGACCCCGAGACACTTGACTTTATTTGAATCAAAAGAATACAAGTCTCTATAAGGTTTAGTAACTTGTAGGTTTAATTTTTTCATTACTAATAGTGGCATAAGGTTGTGTGAAGATCCTGAATCAAACATACAATTATGCAAGAGGAAATCATGAATCAATAAAGAAATGTAGAAAGGAGGTGTTGAAGAATCTACCTCCTCCACATGTGGATGAAAAACCACTATTGGTTTATCTTCTTGTAGATTCATAGTGTCATTTATATTCACATTCTGAGACAGGTTGATAAACTCAACAATCTCTCTTTGATAAACTGGTGTTTTGACCAACTCTATGAGGGGCACCTGAATTCTGACTTTATCTAACTATTTAATGAGACTAAATACATGGACCTATTTGGTATTCTTTTCAGTTTCATCTTCATTTCTCTTCATCACTGAAATATCTTGTGGAATGGAAACATTTTTTTCTAAAGGAACTTTATCGATTTTATCTTGAGAAGGCTCACCTTGAAGTATCTGAGTTTTGCTATTTGTATTCTATTGTTGCTTTCCTTTATTTAATTGTTTTGCAAGTTGTGGTTCTTATGGAGTCACCCTTTGTAGGGGAGTAGGAACTTGCTACTCACCTTCATTTTCTTGAATTCTAGATCTTTTCCTTGATCTCAAGTCATATTTCTTATGTAATTCTGCCTGCATAAAATCAGTAAATTGCTTCCAATATTCATCAATTTCATTCTTATCATAAATGGCATCTGTTTCATATTCTTCTCCCTCAACACCTAGTTCATCTTCATCTCCTGCATACAACATGGAAATATGATCATCATGATCTTTGGAATGCTTTGGTACTTCATCAGGATCTGCCTCTAAGTAAATTGGTTCTTGAACCTGATCTTTGTCTTTTCTCTCTTTTTGCAAAATTTGCAGAGGTTGTCTTCTATATTGAGGGTTAAATTTTATGTTTTGTTGTACCTATCTCTGAGAATTCTTACTCTCCAACTCCAGTTTAATCAATTTACTAGACAATATTTTAATCGCATTACTCGTATCCTCTAATGTTTGACTTTGAGAGGATTCCACTTTGGCCTTTCCCTTATCTTAGGTGGGTTGTGCCTCTGCTGCTTTACTTGCAGCCGCCAGATTTTCTTCTATTTCTAAAGCATCAGTTCAGATCTGATCAAGGGTTGTGGATCTCCTCTCACTTAATGTGAACCCAAAATCTGATTCAAATGCCCCTATAAAAGTTATTTTTGCACCAGTAGGAGGGGGTTTGATCTCCACTGGAAGACTGTTGTAAAGTTTATTGAACCTTCTGATGAAATAAACAACACTTTCATCATACTTCTTTTTAATAGCATTAAACTCTGTAAGTGAATACCCATGATCTCGTTTCTCTCCCCATCTCTGGGTGAACTAGAGCTCCATCTCTTCCCATGTAGGAATAGAGTTATTAGGAAGCCCTTTAAACCACTTTCTTGCTTCACCATCCAAGGATTGCACTAAAAGTCTTAAAACAACATCCAGGTGTTCAACATTGAGATTTTCTGCAAAATTACAAAACATTGCTATATGCTTCTCTGTTGTTTGTTCATCCTCCCCTAAGAAATGAGGAAGGATTTTTAAGTATTCTTGAGGTCTTGGATTTAACTGTCATGGAAACTGAAAAGGTGCATACTTATTTAATAAGAATGCAGGTACTACCATGTTTGCACCTGAACTTACTGAACCTTGAGTGCCAGCAGATGTAGAACCTGTCTGAGGAGTAAATGGAGTATGAAAAGGTGGCAATGTAGTTATGGGTTCAGGTTGAACGACTATAGCAGACATATTTTTGAATACTAAGAAAGAAATAGACTCTAAAGATTGTTCTTGACAATTGGGTTCTTGAAATGAAGTGGATGTAAAAGGCAGCTCTTAGTCAATAAAGGTGAATGTTTGGATGAAAGACGTGTTGAACTGTTGTCAGGTGAAGACAGTGTAGGACTTGGTGTAAATGGAGTTTTTGGCCTTCCAACCCTCTTGGAAACTAGTTTGTCAGGGTTGGAAAGGGCTTGAGATTTTTGTTGTGAGGTATCTGACCTCGTATGAGGCCTTTTTAAAGCCAAATTTATTGTTTTCTGTTTAATACAGCCAAATAATTCCTCCTCACTGAACAACCAGAGGAAAATATTAAAAACCCAAGGAAAAGTGTTCTTGATTTCGGTCCCCAGCAGCGGCGCCAATTAATGTTGTCCCTTAAGAAACCAATTTCCTCGTTGTGTAGAAATTGTGCTTAAGACAATAATTTTATTTATGCATGTCACTTATTTGTATAATGTATCCTCATATGAAGGACCTAAAGAACCTAACTTTTAACCCTTAATAATTAGCTGACATGAAAATCTCAGAATGCCATGTGATGCTGGATATAAATGTTGTGTGAAGAATGCCTTGAGAAGTTAGAGATAATATGTTGTTTTTCACAGAAACTATTACCTATAACTTAGAAGAATAATAGAAGTAGAAACTTTAAATATAGGAACGTTCTTTTAAGGAATTTTAAATTCATTCACATAAGTAAACAAAGACCTACAGCTTCATTACCATACTTAAAGAAAAGAAGAAACATGATGACACATAATAGAGAAATTACAAAATCATACCCAACAATGTGTGGAAAACTCATGATTCTTTCATTAATCATCAATTTATCAAAAATACAATAGCATAGTAACCAAGTTCTTCAAAATTTGAACCCTGTTTTCTATAATTTTGCCTCTTTTTATACATCATGAGACAGTTGGTAACTACCAAAACTGTCAAACTGCTTAACTACCTTCTAACTGTCTAAAGTAAAAGTCATTATAGAATATTACATTAGAGGGTAAAATACACCTCATTCTTCTCAAGAAAATAAGATAAAAAGAAGTAATAGAAATCAGAATATGATTGGTGATTGCTGCTCGTTGTTTGAATATGTGGCTTGAGTAGGTGGTCCTGTTGATGACAGTTGTCGGGATGGTTGCTAACTCAGACTGCTGAACTGGATGCAAGGTTGCTTAGTACTAAAACAAAAAGTTAATGCAACAAGGTTTTGCTTGTCTTTTATACATATGATAATCAAATGGAGAGAAAAAATTGTAATTAATGTAACTAATTAATGGAGTGGCAGATGAAGTGACGGGGTACAGTAGACGAGGTGGATGGTAATGAATGAGGGTGGCGGATGACGTGGAGGAGATGAGATGGAGTGAAGCGATGGGGGTGGCCCGCTGTGCAGGTAGGGAATATATGGGAGGTTCATCGGGCTTGAACCCCCACAGCAATCTCAGGTCGTAGATCGCAATCAAACACCTTGACATCATGGTCAATTGCGGGGGTTGAGCCTGAGTTATAACTCGTGCTCATTGTCCCCCCACAGAGCACTTTATCTGCTTCTCAAGCCCATGCTTGCTTACATCTTGTGATACCGCTCAAACTTTAATGTATGGGTCGGGGCCCCACCTTACCTCAGATTTGAATACCATTAATAATATAAAATATATCACTGCTTTCGGACTTTCACATTCTCTTTTGTTTTTTTTTAAACAAAATATTTGATTTTTTATTTTTTATTTTTATTTTTTGTGATAATATTAAAAATGAAATTTAAATGGCGATGGATGCTACAACAAGTCAAGTGATTTCCTCTAGTTGAATTGTGGTATAAAAATTCCTTCCATACTATAGCAAAAATGACCCCATTTATGACACTTTATGGATATCATCCATTGTCCATCACATCATCTTTAAAATAAAATTATAAGGTTCAATCAGTGGAAGATCACATCAAGCATCAACAACAAGTTCTTCAAATCTTAAAGGATAACCTCACTCTAGCACAGAATAGAATGAAACAATAGGCAGATCAACATCGCAGTGAAAGAAGTTTTGATGTAGGTGATTGGGTATTTTTACGACTACAAACATACAAACAAATGTCCCTCAAGCAAGCTAAGAAGGATAATAAATTATCACCAAAGTATTATGGTCCATACAAGGTGTTGCAAAAGATTGGTACTATGGCATACAAATTGGAGCTTCATGCAACTTCCCAGTTCACCCAGTTTTCCATGTTTCATACTTAAAGAAGGTTATAGGTGACAAGCTCCCAGTTCAAACAATATTGCCAGAACTTGACGAGGAAGGAAAAATCATATTGGAACCTGAAGCATTCACAAAAACAAGAACTCAACAGCTACAAAACCGATCAATTTCAGAGTATCGCATCAAGTGGAAGAACTTACCCATTGAATATTCCACATGGGAGGATGAAACTTTATACAAAAGCATCCATAACTACTCAAGCGTTGAGGACAATACTTTTTTGAAGGAGAGGGGCATGTTAGGTACCTATAATACTAGTGTATTCCCCCTTTATTATTGTTATTGTTGTGCCCATGTTGTCCCCATATTGTTATTATTGTGCCCCATAGAAGCCCACTATTTTTATTGTTGTGCCCTTACAATATTATTGTTATGTCAGCTTTGTTTATATTGTGACCCCTTAGACTCCTATATATAGAAAGGAGTTTTTTTCATTTGAATCATCCAATAATTCATTTGTGTAATGTAAAGGATCTTTCCCCCTCAAAGAGGTTGATTTTGAAGTCGTTGATCTATCTTTTCTATCTTTCTGTGAGTTGATTGCATAACAAGTTCTCCAACATCTCGACTATGCACTTATCTTGCCTTGATACTTAGTGCAGTGAAAGCTTCCACCTCAAGGTAGATATTCTTCACTTGAACTCCAATTTGTTCACTTGCTCGGTAGCTACATGTCTCATAAAGGCTTTCCCCTTACTGAAAACAACATCATAGCCCCTATCCTCCATTTCAGCTACAAAGATCAAGTTCTTCTTCGGCCTAGGTACATACATAACATCTTTAAGATGAAGATGGGAGCTTGAATCCCTCTTAAAGGTTACGGTACCAATTCCTTTGGTATTGTACCACCCATCATCCCCAATTCTATGTGCATCTGGGGATCCTTATCCTCTAGGCTAGTGATGAATTCTTTAGACCCTGTCATATGGAACAAAGCACCGGAATATAGATACCACACACTCCCCATTACAGTGTTGGCTATGCATGAAATTAGGGTAAAGTCTAATTCAAATTTTAGGGAAAGTGTTTCACCTCCTTATCCTCCTCAATGCTTCTTGTGAGACTTCTTGTGTAGACACTTTGTTGCATAGTGCCCAAATTCATGGCAGTGAAAACATTGTATCCTTCATAGGTCCTTCTTCTTTCCATTGTTATGGTTGGACTCTGGCTTTCTTTCAGCCTTCTTTCCCTTAGCTTTCCTTTCCTTCCCAACCAAGGAAAAATTATGTTCCTCCTCAATTTTGGATGTTACTCCATCTCTAGTGTTCCTTTGAATTTCTTCCTGCACCAAATTAGACCAGAGTATCTCCCAATTTGGAAATTTGTCACTTCCATTCACAGAGTCTCGGTATCTGTGCCAAAATTTTGGAAGGCCTAGGAGAGCTAGGCTCACTAGTTCTGAAGAGGGGATATTTTCTCCAACTCCTCCAAGCTCATTGTAGTGCAGGTAAATTCTAAGTGTAGACACAAACAATTCCTCTAGCCCGAGAGAACGGGTCTAGCCACAAACAAACAATCTATGGAAGATCTCCTTAAGCTAGAATCAAATAAGAGGGCCTACCTCTCAGTACACTATTCCGCTTGGTGACGATCTTGCTTCCTTGCTCTAGCTATATTTTGTTTCCTTCCTTCAAACACCTGAAACAAGTAAACAACAGCAAACAACAAATGTGATAACATACAAATTGTATTCAGCCTACTTAATAAGTCAAGAAACATTAATCCATAAATATGTGAGATGACATTTCATGTAGGAAAGCAATCGATAGTTGCATCTATATTAGTTCAAGGAGAGATTACAACTGATGTCTTGATGTTGTTGTTCTCCTTAGACATATCTGGGTTCCCACACACTTCTGTTAGCATCTCATGGATAGCCCCAACAATGGTAGTCTCAAGGCTCTTCCCTTTAGTCTTCACACCAAACCAAACTCACAATTCTCCCTTAAACACAAACTAGAGAGCTACAAACTATGGGTAACTTGCTGATTACTCCAAAATCAAAACTCCAACCAGAACTTAATTAGGACTAGCTTGTGCTTGCAAAGAAGAGAGGCTTATATAGCTTGGATGAAGGGGAGATGGTTCCTCTTCTCATGGGATAAGGCCTTATCCCTTGGATTAGTTCCATCCTAATAGGGGAAAGGGTCCCAAACTAACCTCCTCGACTCCATATGGTCTAACCATTTACCAGACTTTCGTTACGAAGCTTCTAGAGCTGGAAGCTTCAGCTCCATATTTTAAAAACTTTCCAGAAGAGGATCGGCGTGACTGAGAAAGGTCTCAGTCGATCTGATCGGTACTAGGGACAATTTTAATCCTTGCATATCGGCGTGAGGATGACACGGGTCATTAGCGCCTGCCTTGTAAACTGGAATAAACAAAATATTTTTGGGAAACAATGCAAAAGGGAATTGTTTTGCTCATGAACAGGGACACAATGGGAGTTTCTTCATGATAGGAAAGCATGTCGGGAGTACAGGGACAGTGACAAAATGTTGTGTAACATATGCCCCCTAAAGTGTGAAGGTCGAACTAGAGTGAGGGGTGAAATGCTTTATGAATAAGTGCAGGGAACTAGAGTCCATCATCAGAGAACCTGCAAGCAAGTACAAATACATATATATCACTGAAAACTCTGAATAATAATACATGAATCATGGTATGGACACATCCATCCAGAGAATGATCATGTAAATGGATCCAAGGCATGGGCGGAACCATCTAGCAGAAAGGATCATATGAAACCAAGGTATGTTCGTAACCACCCAATAATGAGAAGGATCACATATAGCAACTCATGGTATGGTCGCATCCATCCATTTGAAAGAGACATGTATATCAACATGACCATTTCACATCGCCTCACAGCCTAGACTTGTGTAATCTTAGTCCAGGGTCTTGCGTACCAAATGACCGGATCAAAGTACAAATCCTAACATGTGAATGAATGTGTTGAAGTCAAACATGTGAGGAAGTCGCTTGATCACTAGTCAATGATGTGAACCATTAACAAGAGCGAGAGAAACACCAATGATGACAATGGCTCTCAAAGCACTGGCAGCACAGTTCATGGAATTTGAATAAAGGAACTGATGTCGAACACCCATGAAATCATCCGATCAAAAGCCAATGATGTGAACTTGTCGTCAATTGCAAAGAACTTGACATCAGGGCATGCAAGCTCTAAGGTATTGGAAGGGAGTCTCTCAACCAGCTTCCCAGATAATGAGCTGAAGTCGACAGGAAGCGACCGTGTCAAAGGAGGGCCATGATATATCCCACATTATCATCACGAGATAAAGGGATGCAAATGATTTCAGATGATACAGAGAATCAGGAGTAAATGTAACTACAGAGGGACTAACTCTTGAACATATCGGTGACACGATTCCGGAGTTTGGAAGATTTTGGATCTAGAGGATCAGTGGTCATTATGACATGGCAGAGATCAAATGGAAGGCAAAAATGAACGGCCCGACCCAGGAAGGTCAATGATGAAAAGTAGGATATCCCAACCCAACACGAAGTAGAAAGCGTCATGTTCAAGAGTGAGCTTCCGACACGACTGATAGAATTTCCAATTTTTCCCCACCATTTTTGGCAGGTACCCCAATTATTTTTTTTCACAAGCTTGAAGGGCATAGCATGTGCTCGCGATATAAGTTCATCCTTCGAATGAATCCAACCTAGTAAGTTTAATGAGCCCTAGGAAGGAGAAGCTCACATTCTTCATGGCGACGATTCCAATGTCGTTTAATGTTTTAACGAGTCTGACAAAGGGGTAACTCGGTATATCTTTCATGTTTAGAGAGTTTGAAAAATATACGGAAAAGAAAATTCCACTTGTTCCCTTTTCGTATATTTGTGTCTTTTGAGCCCGAAAAGGTAGAAAACAATGATCGAGAGAACCACTTGACCATTTTAGTCAAGGAGTACCATTTTCATAAATAGTGCATCCCAGTTGAAAAAGGGTAAATGTATACTAGGTGCACAATATTTCGCAGCCTTTAACGAGTTCAAAACGACAAGAGCTCGGCAATATTTTTGTGTTTAAAAGAGTCGGAAAAGAGCTTGAAAGTAGACCCCCCATTTTATTCTCTTTTACGAGTAAAAAAGGGAAAAATACTCAGCAATCTTTTCATTTGAGATTTACAAGTCGAGAAAAGAGTTGAAACATGACTATAGTACCATCATTGACACTCCATCACATGTCGTTGCACAAGAAAGGTAAAGGCGTTATCTAGTTTTGAGGCAATATAGGTCAAAAATACTCAAAACCCCTAATATTTCATGAAAAAATGAATAAAATGGGGCAAAAGTAATTTTTTTTACCATCTACCATTTTACCTTTGTGTGAAGAGCTTTTTACCCACTTGTGCCCTAATTCTTCCAGAGCAGATTGCGGGAGATCCGGGAGGTCATTTGTCGAACCGTCAATTGCAGGTAAGAGCCGAGACCTTAAGCTCCATTTTCATACTGATTTTTCTTATTTTTATCCATTTTTTGGGTTTAAAGGGGAGATTTTGGAAGAAAAAAATCGCCCTCGATCAGCGTGATTTCCAAGCACGGAATCACATCAATCGAGGGTGGCTAACACTGCCAACCGCGCCGGTGCTGTGAACAAAAAATTTGCATGTTCCTTGCTCAATTCAGTTGTTTGAAACCAAATTTTTCCAGTCAAGGATGATCATTGACTTGATTACATGGTTTTTACAGGAAGATATCATGAAAAATGGTAGATTGGAAAGAACGTGAGCATGAGGATATTGATACTCAAGCAATAGCTAATCCAAATTTCTTGGAAGCTTTGAGGAACTGTGGGATCCTCAAATTATTCTTACACCAGGTATACGGGCCCAATATGAGTTTCTACGATACCTGATTAGTCTTTGGGACATAAATCGAGAAACTTTCATCATCGATGACCAAAAGCTATAGTTGGAGACTTCAGACATTTATTTCATCACAAGACTGTCCTAGAGAGGGGAACCAGTCAACCTATATGGGTCAAGGTTGATTGGGACAAGCATGACTATGCTACTTGCCAAACATTTCCCAGAATCTCTCAAATCCAAAAGTGGCAAGATCGAGATTATGACCGTTTGGGATCTTGTGTTGAGAGTGCTAATGTTGACCATCAACAGAGTGGCTGGGTCCCAAGCACCACATGAGACCAACAAGTCGAAGTTTCAGTATTCTATCTACTGCATGGTGCCCACCATATTTAACTAAGCGAAAGCAATGAAAATCAACATGAAGCACCAGCTATCAAAAGCTAAGGCAGGACACCTGAAGCAGATTTGCTTTGGATCTATGCTGGTGACCTTCTTCTTGGAGCGGGTTTCGTTGTTCCAATACCAACTGACTGAGGTAGATCCTCTGATGCCTCGAGACCCACAGATGGTCCGTTGGAGCGAGTTGATGCCCAGGGTCATGGGGGGCCAACAGATGTCCTATAAGCCCACTTTTTTCTTGTGGCTACGATGACAGCTACTCGTAGTGGAGGATTTGCCTTACAACGGTACCGAATTCCGCAGAGACCTGGATATGCTGCTCCCAAAAGGGGAGGATTTTGATGATGGTGGTAAAAACAAACAATTTTTAGTTTTTTATGTTTTTTACTGTTTTTGAAATATATGTGTTCATGACACTTCAATTTTATGAATGCAAATGTTGGACCAGAACGCCCTATCAAGATGTTCCTGATTGCTAGGCACATCGCTCGGTAGTTTGATGTCGCTCGTTATCAGGAGGGGAGCGACAACGAGGAGGAGATTGTGTGGAATGTCGAGGGTTTAACCCATGGAATCCCAGAGTACGCTCAGATGGGTGATGTCCCATGCCAATACCAGAGGCATAAAGTGGGGGTGTCAAATCGGATTCGTCGACTGCTGACTCGTGTAGTCTGAGTAGTTACATGCTATCATGAGCATCATGTTGTTTAGCGCATATGTCTAACATTCCATACTTTTGAGGCCTATGAGCCACCGACTTATTTCGAACACACATTATTTTTTTGAGGTTTTGATGTATGACAAACATTACTGGCACACATATATATATATGATGTACTTCCTTGCTTACTATGGTACAAATGTTTTTATTTTTGAGTTGTTACATGTTTCACAAATGTCTATCCAGCACATAATTATCTAATTCATCTATTAATATATTCATGTGTCGAGGAATATGATGATATGTAATGTAATCAAAATTTCTCTCTAACAGACGAATACATAGATACATTCTCAACATCTGAGGGTTTCTGATGGAATATTGTCCGTTGAGTTGAAGAAAAACAAGCTATGAATCAAGGTTGATAACCAATACCCAGATGCCAAGAACAATAGCTTCTGACAATAATTCAATAACCTCACTATACTCAGCGATGTTATTAGTTGTTTGACCTAGACATATACCTTGAAGATCGATCAACTCACCATGGGGATCATATATGGCCCATGTCGTGGATGATAGATTCTAGGTACTACGGAAAGCAACATCAGCGAAACCAACATGAGGGAACACCGACAACTGCAAAGAAGGAAAAAAACATAATAAGCATAGAAGTTTCTTGCAAAATAACACACCAAACCACATTGTACAAAAATTAATGACACACTATTGTACAAAAGTAACCATGCAAGATGACCTAAGCATAGTACTTTTGAGATAAAGCCCGTTGTGAGGCTTGTCTAAGGGATTGCCCTCATAGTCAATCAGCTCATAGGCCCCTTTCTGTAACACATGTTTAACAATGTAGGGCCCATGCCACATGGGCTCAAACTTGCCTGCCCCTAGCTTATCATTAGCCTGGTCATACAGAAGAACCAAATCGCCCTCAAAAAAGGCTCGAGGAGAGACAGACTGATCAAAGTGGGATTTGACCCGCTTTTTTTGTGCTTCAATCACCAGAGAAGCAAGACAGCAAGTCTCATCAAGTCGTTCTAGGTACAAGAGACACTCTTCATGGGCTGAGGTCTCGGGGAGAAGTTCGACAGCCAGCTTAAGGAATGGAATTTCACACTCAATCAGTAAAGTTGCTTCCAGACCGTAGACTAGCTAGAATGGTGTGAATCTAGTTGCATTCTTAGTTGAGGTTCAGTAATCCCACAGAGCTTAAAAGAGAATGAGATGCAAATTTTACTTGTGCATCCCAATGGTGCGTTGAAGCATCATGACCAGGATTTTGTTCACAGCTTCAACTTGGCCATTAGCCTTAAGGTAGTACGGGGTTGAACCATCATGGTGCAAGCCCAATGTAGAGGTCAGTCCAACCATCATCTAATCTCTAAAATGGGAGCCATGGTCGATGATAAAAGCCTAAGGCACTCCAAACCTGGAAATAACGTGATTGAATAGAAATTGAGTCGTCATTTTACCATTTGCAATGTATGTAGGCATCGTTTCGGCCCATTTGGTGAAATAGTCCATAGAAACGATAATATACCCATGCCCCCCAACTGAACGAGAGTAACAGGTCATATAGTTGATGCCTCATTTGGCAAAAGGACCGACAGTAATAACGGGGTGTAGGTGAGCAGGTGGGGCACGCATCTTTCTCTAGTAGATTTGGCATTCATGACACTTGCGAACAGCAAGGATGCAATCCTTGAAGATGGAAGGCCAGAAATAACCATCGCGAAGGATTTTTTGAGCAGTAGCATATCTAGACATATGACCGCCACATGCCCCAGAATGGCAATCATTCACAGCCTCCTCGAGAGTAAGACATCGGTGAAGAACTGAATCGACACTGACATGGTATAAAGTATCTCCAATAATACGGTAGGGTTGGGATTGATGTCGAACGCGTCAGTGATCTTCCTTAGTCAACATCGACCGGAACGTGGACATTTAGAGATACATGATGATATCACCGTACTATGGATCAAGGGTGCTAATCAAGAAAAGAGTCTTGTCTAGGAGTTGCTCATCAACACCAGTAGGAAGGGACACACAAGGAAGGTAGCAAATTAACTCAGCAAAAACCAGTGATTTCTTAGATTTGGCAGTAGTAAACACCAAATAAAATTCTTGGAGGATAACAATCCAATTTGAATATTTGCCCTGCAACAACTGACAAGTCAGGATGTAGGTCATGGGGTTGCACTCTGAAATCACAGTGGTAGTGCGTAAGAGAATGTAGTGTCAAAAGCGTTAAACATGCTATACAGTAGCCAAGGCCAACTTCTCAACGTCAGCATAACGCGTCTTAGTGTCAAGGATATTGCGACTGAGGTGATAAATAACATGTTCATTGCCTTCGTCATCGTCATGTACTAGTACCATGGTGATAGTACTAGAGGCTACAACTAGATAAAGGAAGTAATCGTGATGATAGTTCAGGGGATGTAGCAAACGAGCATTGATGAGGACAATCTTTAGTTCATCGAAATACACTTAAGCAACCTCATCCCAGACAAATGGGGTTCCTTGCTTGAGCAACCAGGTGAACCCTGAAGCTAGCTCAACATAGTTTGGGATGAAACGACCGAGGAAATTTGCATTTCCCTGCAGACTCTGCAATTGATGCAATGAAGTTGGAGGGGGTAAATTAACTATGGCCTCGACTTGAAGAGGATCAAGGCGAATTCCTTCCTTAGAGACAATAAAGTCGAGGAGTCATCCGGATTCGACGCAGAAGACACATTTATGCAGATTCAACCGAATGTTGTAATGTCTATAGTGAAGGAAAATTTGTCGAAGATGATCATGGTGCTTACGACAATGAGCGGGAAGATCATCCAAGTAAGGTTGAATGATGTTTCAAATGTCATGGAATGCATAAGACGTAGCTCTCTGAAATGTAGCCCTAGCATTCTTAAGGCCAAAAGGGAGCTTTTTGTACACGAAAGCACCCCACGGGAAAATAAAGGTTGTCTTTTCTTGGTCAGTTGGCGCAATGTTAATATCGTTGTAACCAGAAAAATTGTCCATAAAGGAAAAGATTTCACTCCCAGCACATTCATCAATGATCCGATCAATGAAGGGAGTGGGATAGTTATCTTTGGGACAGGCACAATTGAGATCACGGTAATTGACGCAAACGTGAATAGTGCCTTGTTTCTTTGTTACTGATACAATATTTGACACCCAATATGTAAGAGAGATCGGATAAATAAATCCATCTCTGAGAAGTTTTCAACTTCACCCTTGATGACGGCCGCTTTTCTAGGGTGCACTGGGCGAAGCCGTTGACGAACAGGCTTCGCATGAGGGTAAGTCGTATTTCGTGCACAACTATACTTGGGTCACTGCCAGGCATTTCTTCATATGACCACACAAATAGATCCCGGAACTCTTGGAACATATGAGTATAGAGCTTGATTTCATCTGGAGAACAAATTACCCCGATATGTACATTTTCAATGATACCAAGCTTGATAGAAATATCAATTGGCATCATTTGGGTAATGTTACCTATGTTTCCTTCTGACCAAACTTCATGAGTCATGATCAGCGTCAAAGAGGTAGGGAGGGGAACTGAGAAGAGAACCCCTCAAGACAAGTAGACATGACCATCAAGCTAGGCAGGAACGAGGAACGATGATGAGTGTCGTTCCAAGGTGTTTCCTCCAGAGACATTACTTCCATGCTACTCTCGTCAGAAAGAAAAGTCTCGACTAAGGGGTCAGGAGATTCTAAAGCACCAAGCCACGGGGATTGAGAATACGCATCGAGAGATGTCCTCGACACAGGAATATTAGAGGATATGGAACTTGAGGCTAAAACAATTTCCACATAATTGATTTCGGCCGAACTTAGTAGCATAACCTCGCCCCATGTATCAACAAGATCCGGTGAAGGTATGACCCAAGGATCAGATTTGACCAAGATCATGTTGGCAGAGGCAACATGAGGAGGTGGGAGTGGAAAAATTCCCATCAAAGAAGGATCTTTAAAAAGCCCTGCCCCCACACTCTCATAAGGAGCACCGGTGTGCTTGACATACGAAACATTGCCATCTGAGGAGGAAGAGGCAAAGAAGGACAGTTGGTCAACTGTGACAATCTTCCCTTGATGGGGAAAATGAATCACACGGAACAGGGGGGAGGCTACAGCATCCATGGTATGGGTCCAACTCCGTTCGAGTAGAATATTATAATTGAGATTAGTGTCAACGATCTCTACTTGAACGTGTACTGTCTTTCCCTCCAGAGTAATGGAAAGTTTGGGTAAGACACCGAATGGTCGTGAATCGCACTCGTCAAAAGCTTCTAAAGTGTTAGGGTACTCGTTCAGAGTAGGAGAACCAATTTCCTTCCAACAAGCAACTGACATGATGTAGGTAGAGGCAACTTCATTGATAATGATCATATGGATGGTTTTCTTATTGATTATTAGCTGAATGAGAAAGGTAATCCATTGAGGAAGACGTGGAACGTGGTTTTCTAGATCAAAACATATAAGATTTGAATCAGTAGGATCAATACCCCCAATAACCGACAGTAATGATTTCCGCTAAGACAGGCAGCTTTGAAGTACCTCGAGAGTAGACATAGTTAATGGTGCATAAGCCAAATCCTCAACAATATTATAGTGTTGAGTAGCTAGAGCATTTGGATTGTACGAGGACTTTCGTAGCACACCTCAAAAAGTTGGTCAAACAGCGGAATCATGGTTAGGTCGCTCTATATGAAGAGGACCAGAACTTAACGAGGTAGAAGAAGAAGGGGTGGCTTCTTTTTCTTTCCCTGCTGTCGGGGCAGGAGTATGATAATCTTTTGATCTAGTAGCCACATTAATGGGCATACTCATCATGAACACTTGTGAACCTGAGGAAGCAGACAGCTAAGGTTGTTCTACCATTTGGGTTTGTTGGGATGGAAACGGATCTTTTAGGATAGCTGGGGTCCCTTTGAGAAAACAACTAACTTCAGATCGTCTGGGACAATCCTGAGTATAGTGATCCTCGTCGCAAATGAGGCACAGATACTTAGGCTTCTGTTGAGAAGCATCACCAGCAGACGACTTAGGAGGACCCTGTTTTAGGGCATCGGCTTTACCCTTGCCTTTGCCTTTCTTCTTACCTTTCAAGGGTTTTTCCACTGTGGTAGACTAAACAGCGTGGATCTTTGAGGTTTTACCAGGGCCAAGCGGATTACAAGAAGACTCATTGGAAGTAGTGTTGGAGACCGACTTCTATTTGGAAGAAGATTTTGCAGGGGTCTCAGTCACTGAACCAATTACTCCATCAATAGCAAGTGTAGAAAGAGACTTAGATGACGTCAGATCAGATGGTGGTTTGGGTGCATCAGCTAACACATCATATAACGTGCCAGAATGTGAATAGACAAGGTCTAGATACTGGGCACGCGTGATAGCTTGTTCCTCAGTGACACATCCTCCCGTAGCTATGTCCTCAGCAATTTTTTTGACGAAGGATTTGGTGAACCATTCGGTCAACAACTTACCAGCAATATCGAACTTAATCAGGCGATGCCTATGCCTCCATTCATGGATATGATTAGAGATGTGGGTCGTAGTGTCTTTCTTGAGTGGCGTTAGTAAATGGGTGTTGGTTTCATAGCAAATCGGCAATTGGAAATGTGTGAGAAATGCCATAGCGAGATAAAATCATCAACGTAAGAATTCGAGGAGCACCAAAGGTGATATGTCATCACATGGGCTTGTGGATCCTCTTTTTCTTTTCCTTCAAACTTCAGAAAATCACTCGAAATCTTGGAAGGGACCGCAAGCCAATATGGCGAATGAAGAATTGGATCATTCGTGAGTCGAGACACATCTGGAAACTTTAGTGTAGCCAAGAATGGCAATTGAGTATTAAAAGGCATTGGAGGTCAATAAGCGAGTCCAATTGGAGGAGCCCATCCCTGCTAGTAAGGATTTTGTCCCCATAGTGGAGGGTTTTGTCCATATGGCATTTGATTTTGCCCCCACTGTAGGTTACCTTTCCCATAGGGTGGATTTTAACCTTGAAAGCCTTGAAACTGTCAAGCCATAGGTTGCTGATAAGCAACATATGGGTTAAAAGGTTGTTGAGCATGTTGACCTTAGACATATGGGTGTTGCAACTGTTGTCCTTGGACATACGGGTTCTGAACTTGTTGCCCGTGGACATAAATATTTTGGACCTGCTACCCTTGAATAAAAGGATTTTGAACTTGTTGCCCTTGGACATTAGGATTTTGGGCCTGCTACTGCAGGACTTGACCCTGACCTTGTCCTTGCAAGGGTTTCCCCTGTTGATATGAGTATAAGGGTTGTTGTTGCCCAGTTTGGCCTTGTTGCAGCAAGGGTTGACCTTGTGGCTGCAAATCCTGTCCCTGCGGTTGTAGACATTGGCCTTGTGAAGAAATAGGCTGGGAGGTTTGTTGAACATACTGCATCTGCGGCTACATGGTTTGTTGCAACTGTTGCACAGGTTGACCCTACGGCTGTTGCAGTTGTCCTTACTATGGCATCACCTACCCCTACTGCTGCATGGATGGCCCTTATTGCAACAAAGGTTTCCCTTGTTGCTGTAGAGGTTGTCCTTGATGCTGTAAGGGTACTTCAACAATTCCCATATTGATACCTTGAAAAAATTTTAACTGTATCTGGCCATAGCCACCAAGAATGGTGGATGGACCAGGATGAACATACTATCCAGAGTGAAGGACGTAAGGCGGATTGACCATTCCTTGGGAACCATATTGAACATAAGAATTTTGGTACTAAACTTGAGCCTCATAAGGCTACTGATACTAGAAATTTCTTGACCCAGATGGACCAATAGGATTTTGGACCTATTGGTACTAAACATTGCTTGATCTAGCAGGACCAGCAAGGTTTTGAATAGCACTAGAGGAAGGTTGGTTCATCCCAACCATGTGAGCTTGTGAGCCACTCACGTTGGTTGGGCCTGACACCATAGAAACATTTGAATTCTGCCCCCCAGGTGGCACATCCTGTCTAATTACTGGAGGGATTGACGAACCGAGAGAGACATGACTCAAGATTGTCGATTGAATCGAACGAGTTACTTGAACTGACAAGACAAGAGGATTCGGAATGGTGGGTCGCACCAGGACTAAAGTAACTACAGAAATCACCCTCTGTTGGGAGGTCGGGTTCTAAATGAACGGACCTGTGGTAGGCATAACACTAGATGCCCAAATAGGGTTATGATAAAGCTATGAGGCACTAGGTGTACCTAAGACCAACTATGCTAAAGTCACATAATTAGGTGGAAAATCTCGATAAACACTAATGGGAATGCTTCATGGGTAGGGAAAAATTTTAGGTGGAAAAGGATATTCTTCCTCTTCAATAGTGTGTGGAGTGGAGACCTCCGAGTGACCCGAAGAGGAGACTGGAATTTCGCCTTCGAATTCCATAGGTGGAAACAACCGATGATGAACGACCAAAGATGTTCGAGGGGATAATTCCAAAGGAATACCCGGCTGAATGTACGGACTGTACGGACACTGCGGTGATATCACAACAAGATCGAACAAAGGATTCAGAGGATAAACAACTAGTCCAAGCTGACCTTCAGTAGTCGGCAAACTCTCAAGAGTTTGGACAGGATTGTCTAGAGATTCCAAGCCAATATCATAAAGTGACCCAGTATCTGAGGGAGGTGGAGGACGAGATGAAAAATGTTGAATGCTCAGAACAATTATGAGTTCAACACCTTGGTTCTCAAGTGACTTCGGTAATTCAGGAAATGGCTCCTCAGACAATATTTCAGACGGAGGAGAGGAAAAGGAACTAGGTGAACCATATGGTTCAACCACAATGACTTCATCTCAAATAACAGGAAAAGAGAGATAAATTTCAAGGCTTTAAAATGTACTTTAAGGAATACTCACGATTTAGTCTAGAAAAGACTAACAGGGATGTTATGAGATCGTTGGCAACAATATTTTAAGACATGTAAGCAAACTGGTGCTCTTTCATGTTTTAAGAGTCGAAAAAGAAACAAATATGATATCACTTTTGATTTTAAACAAGCTCGAAAGGACAAGTACTTGGATGATATTTTAAGTTTAATGAGTCAAAAATATCAAATGACTACTCAAGATGATCTAGGTAAAAAGGATTACCAGGTGACCGTGAACTGCAGAATACCTCCAGGCGAACTGAGAAGTATAGGCAGGAAATCTCCTCGAATGCTATGTTCGGTGTATCACGTTTACAAGGCAGCAGACTCGGCTTCCAATGGTTAAAGGATTGTAACCTAATGGGGTCTCCCTTTCTATACACGATGGTACAGGGAGCACAAGTCTGTACTAGCATTGTCTAGTGCCGAAGCTAACGACATCTATTAGGTTTAAAGATGTCGGAACATGTCTCTGGCATATACCTTCTAGATGTGATCATTAGGTTTCAAATGTGTCTTAGCTTAATTGAGTTCATTTTAAATTTTATCTTGAATTACGTCTCAGTTTTTCAGGCCTTAGCCATGTGACTCGAAAAATCCTATATGCAGCTAAATGAGACAAGACTCTTTCAATTCGATGAATTTTTTACACTAGAGAGAGTAGAAAACACAATCAAATGCAAACAATCAAGCAACTGAAAGCAAAATGATTTTTTCACTACTTTACTTTTTGAAAATAAACTAATGAAAAACTCTTTCCAATTCCTATTTTCCTAATAAGTGCACTTCAAACAATCCTTTCACAATTAAAGAGAATTCTTTTTTCTTTTCAAATGCAAATGCAACTCTAGTCTTCAATGATGCTAACTAACATAACATATTGATGCAACAAACTAGAATTATGTACTTTTCATGAAATGACAAAATTAATCTTTCATAAAACACTTCAATGAAAAAAATTTCGAGACAACCAATCCTCAAGCAAATAAAAAGACACAAAAGATATTTTCTTCCAAACCAATGACGCGATGTCTCTACCAAAAACAAGACAAGCAATGTGATCTATGATGGAAAAGAGATTCTTAAGCAAACGAAACCTTTCAAACTTGTATGATGGAGATCAAAGCAACAAGAGGGCTACAAACGAAATGCAAGGAGTAAATTCACCAACCACTTGACTCACTGAGTTCACAATTAGCTGAATGGATGACAACCTAGATGCCCTACGGTCACCAACCATCCAAGGACTCAATAAATCAAGTAAAAATAATTCAAATCAACAAGCACATAAATGAAACCAAATGAAGCTTTCCAGTTAGGGTGAACACAGCCTAAACAATATTAGAGGCAAAAATCAAGAGAGCAAGACACATTGGTCGAGATCTAGGGCAAACCCTAATCTTTACCTATAGGCATCGGCGTGACTGCCTAACTGACAACACGAGCCACAAGGGGGTCAATGCAATTGTTTTTGAGAAATTCACGCTGATCGGCGCGACTGTCAAGAAAATAAACACGTTGACTAAGGATGCAAGGAAACAATTAAAAAAAATTCTATGGCTGAGACCAGACTTTCTACTATAAATTTCAGACCTAGAGCAGTAAACCAGGCAAAGTAGATAGGACTAAATGGAAATGGTGATACTAGAAAATTTCACACAAAACCATGAAATTACAAACAATCAAACAACAAGATTGGCTCCCAAGTGGAGTCGCCAATTTGTGGTGCAGGTAAATTCTAAGTGCGGACACAAACAATTCCTCTAGCCCGAGAGAGCGGGTCTAGCCACAAACAAACAATCTATGGAATATCTCCTTAAGCTAGAATCAAATAAGAGGGCCTACATCTTAGTGCGTTATTCTGCTTGGTGACGATATTTCTTCCTTGCTCCAGCTATCTTTCGTTTCCTTCCTTCGAACACCTGAAACAAGTAAACAACAGCAAACAACAAACGTGATAACATACAAATTATATTCAGCCTACTTAATAAGTCAAGAAACATTAATCCATAAATATGTGAGATGACATTTCATGTAGGAAATAAATCAATAGTTGCATCTATATTAGTTCAAGAAGATATTACAATCGATGTCTTAACATTGTTGTTCTCCTCCGACATATCTGGGTTCCCACACACTTCTGCTAGCATCTCATGGATAGCCCCAACAATGGTAGTCTCAAGGCTCTTCCCTTTAGTCTTCACACCAAACCAAACTCACAATTCTCCCTTAAACACAAACTAGAGAGCTACAAACTATGGGTAACTTGTTGATGACTCCAAAATCAAAACTCCAACTAGAACTTAATTAGGACTAGCTTGTTCTTGGGAAGGAGGTTTATATAGCTTGGATGGAGGGGAGATGGTTCCTATTCTCATGGGAGAAGGCCTTATCTCTTGGATTAGTTCCATCCTAATAGGGGAAAGGATCCCAAACTGGCCACCTCGACTCCATCTGGCCTAACCATTTACCAGACTTTCGTTATGAAGCTTCTAGAGCTGGAAGCTTTGGCTCCATATTTAGAAAAATTTCCAAAAGAGGATCGACACGACTGAGAAAGGGCACAGTTGATCCGATCAGTGCTAGGGATAGTTTTAATCCCTGCATATCGACGTGAGGAGGACACGGGTCATTAGCGTCGGTCTTGTAAACTAGGATAAACAAAAGATTTTTGGGAAATGATGTAAAAGGGAATTCTTCTGCTCATGAAGAGGGACACAATTGAAGTTTCTTCATGATAGGAAAGCATGTCGGGTACACTGTAGAGGTCCTCCAGGATCGTAGACATGGAGTACAGGGACAGTGACAAAATGATGTGTAACACTCATCTTGGAATTGAGTGAACCTACAGAGGTAATGTGGAATCGTTTCACCTTTTTGCATGCAATATTTCTGAGCTTGTCCCTCAATGCCAATTTCTTGGAATCAATACCATTTTCGAACATATTAGTGAGGGTCTTCCACATAGAAAATGGAGTCTCTTTTCCATGTAAATTTGAGACTATGTGATCTCTCACACCCTCCAAGAAGATCCTCCTGGATTTTGTGGTATCCTTCTTCCACTAGGCTAACTGTCGCACATCTGATGCAATTGGATTTGGAATGTCAGTTTTGGTGTACTCCAGCACACCATTATCATCGAGAATTGCTTCCATCCTGTCCTTCCATGCTATGAAATTTGAGGTTCCCTCAAGGAAATACTCCAATCTCAATCCATTGAAAGACATTTTCCTGCACAAAAGAAAAACGGATTCACTAAATCTACAAATTGAAATCTCTAAAGAAGAGGCTCAATAGACTAGCTGCTAGTGTGATTTCCACTTTAATACCATGTAGAAACTAATACAAATTTGCTACTACTAATGAAATCAAATTGAAATCAAGATATTACAAATTTCCTCTACTATTCTATGAAATGGAAATCACAATTTAGAAACATATGTAATGGTATGCCACCATTGAAACACCACAAGAACACAATGATTTACAAGGGAACCCAACTAGGGAAAACCACTCCGTTTTTTTTCATTAATCAGGTGAGCATGAGAAACTATTACAATGTCTTTCTTTGATACTGAAGCACAACCTGCACTATAAACATGTTCTCATGTTGACTATCATGTGCTCGCCAACACTTAGCCAATTCAAGGCCCCAATTTGCTCCTATTTCCTTGCGCAATCTTGGAGGAAAATAGCTCCTAAAATATAGGAATTTTCTCCTATTTTATTGTATAATTCCCAATGAATGATTCACCTGCTTAACTGCCAAGCTTGTACACTCAACTAGTATACAATTGATAATTGCAATGTGCATTTTCCTCCACTCTAGCTAGGCAATTTGAATTACATGCATGTTTGGGATATTTTTAGTTGATTGACTAGTTTAACTGAGAGATCACTGAGTTAACGACGGTTCTACTACTCAACTGAACTTCAAATGACTCAACTAGGTACTTGAGCTCAGTTAACTTAGTCAAACTTAAAATAATTGAACTAGAATGCTAAATTTTAGCAATCACTACATGCACAACTCTACTTCTAGCCTATAACTCGAATCTACTGAGCAAACTAGTAGACGAGGCCATGTCACACAAGTTAAGCTCCATCCAAGTCATCCTGTTGATGTGGAAAAATGAATTACTAAATTTGACTAAGGTACGAGTGAAATTTAGCCTTTCTTGCTACACTTTCTAACAAAAATCCCTTGTCTCCTATCTTGGACGTTGTGCATTGTTGAATGGTGTTGTTATATGTTCATGTGATGTGATGTTAACTTACGTTTTAATTTAATGTTAATGATAATCAATGCTATATGAAGTTAAAATTAACTAATTGAAGTGAAATATCAATTCACCCTTCTCTAAGTATTTTCAATAGTCAAATCCCATTTGAAATCCTTTGACCCTCAATCAAGAGTTTCATCTATTGAGAAATATAGGGGTGATAAGTTAAGTTATTTCTCTTACTTTGATCACTGATTGCGATGTATTTTACTAAACTTAATTATATTCTTCTTTCACTTGATTACATTTAGTATTCTTTTCATCAAACAACTACCAAACCATAAAGAACAATAAGACAAGAGGACACAATATATAGGCGAGAGAAAAACCCACAAGAATTCTTCTCTTCTTATAGAACCTCAATTGACGAATTCCAAGACCTATGATCTTTGACCAAGGCCCCTCCAAGACCAAATCAAACCTTTCCTCCTTGATGAGTTTTACTTCTAGAAAATTCAACCTCAGCAACTTTTTACTTCTAGAAACATCAACCTCGACAACTTCTGCAATTTCAACCCCCAGTAGATTCTTCTCGAACTTCAACCTCCCAGCAAATTGTTCTGCAACTTCAACCTTCCATCAGATTCTTTTGCACAAACCCTATACCTTGCATGTGTGGAAGAGATGATGTTTTTCCTTATTTTCACCTTTTCTTGGATTGGTTCTTTCTCCCTGGAAACTCAGCTTACAAAGAATGACAATTTTATGCCCTAACTTGACTTTGGTAATTCGGTCTTATTTGTTGCAATGAGTAACTTAGTTTCTTCACACGTGTGGAGAGTAGTAGCCCAAAACAATACAAAATTATCGCTCTTCTTCTCTCCTTCTTATCCTTCTCTTCTTTGCACCCTTTTCTCTTCATTGATTGAACTTGAGTGAAGTGAGTGAGTCCTTCAAATGAGTTCATAGTCTCTCTTATATATAGGTCTTTCTCTAGGTTGAATTACTAACTTTAGGTTGACTTATCCTCTCGTAGAGGTTGACTTGTTCTTTGCACCATGACGAGGTCTTGGAGGGTCTTTGACTCTAGATTTGACTTAAATAAAAAAATTGCAATATGTAACATGCCCAAAAGGATCTTCCATACATGGAAATGACTCAATTGATTTGTAGACTCAATGACAGGCCTTAGAAGCACTCAATGGCTGCTTGATCTATAAAACAAAATAACCTTGAGCATGAAACACATGCCTCAAGAATAACAATAATAATTTTATTTTTCTCCTTTTCATCAAATACATAAAATCATGATTACATATGTCATTATGAAGACTGAACCTAGTTACATATTTCAACGTCATATATTGCTCAATTTGAAGTAAATTTAAAGCTAATTAAATAGCAAATGAAAGGGTGGGAAAAAATGAAGAAATTGGCTAAAGATCGGCATTTAGAGGCGATTGAAAGGCATCTCTAGGATATAGCCACTCAGGAGGAGGAATTTAACACTCCATGTTTTAGAGAGGTTCTCATCAACCTTGAAAAAAGGAAAAATGAAATCCTAACTGTCAGCGAGGAGGAATGGCGCCTAAAAACTAGGGCCATTTGGCTAAAGAGTGGAAATGAAAATGCTAAATTCCTTCAAGATTTTGCAAAGGGAAGGAAAATGAGTAATACCATCTAGTGCCTCAAAGTTTAAGTTGGCAGAGAGGTATCATCTTTCAAAGGCCTAGATGCCATGGGAAAGAGTCACTTTGAAAATATTTTTCGTGCTCCAGTAGGAGCCTCAATCATAGACGTAATCTTCATTGCTCGACTCTTTGCTAGAATGGTCAATCAAGAGGAGAGCAGGGAAATTATGGAGGAAGTATCAAAGGATGAACTCAAAGCAATGCTACACACTGTTCATAAAGACAATAGCCTAAGGTTGGGCGGGTGAGCTGTTGATTTTTTTATAGGGCTATATGATATACTGAGAACTATTTTTTGGAAATGGTCAAAGAATCCAAAAAGGAAGGAAGAATGCACTGTGATTTTAGCTCGACCTTTATTTCCCTTATCCCCAAAGTATACCACCCTCTATCAGTTTTTGTCTTTCATCCCATCTCCCTTTGCAACACCATATATAAGATCATTTCCAAAATTATTGCCTCCAGACTCGAGCCCATTCTCTCTAAATCTATATCCTTAGAACAATTTTCTTTTCTGGAGGAGACGCAAAACCATGACGCTATTGGAGTGGCCCAAAAGGGTATGCATAGCATTAAAACTCAAAATCTGAAGGGCGTTGTCATCAAATTTGACCTTTCTAAATCCTATGATATATTCAATTGGATTTATATCAGGCTTCTCCTTACCCATGTGGGTTTTAGTCTAGATTTTATCAACTGGGTTATTGTTTGCATCCATATTGTTTCCTTTGTTGTCCTTATAAACGACTCGGCCTCTCCTTTCTTTCATTCCCAAAGAGGGTTGTGTTAGGCGTTCCCTCTCTCTAATTTATTGTTTCTACTTATAATAGAGGGGCTAAGCCATATTCCGACTTAGGAAAAAATGCATGGGGATTTTCATGGATCACTCGTTGCTCAGATGTTGGCTATCACGCACCTACTCTTTGTCGATGACATATCATCTTTTGCAATGAGTCTTTGACGGAGATAAGCAAGTTGTCAAATACTCTCTCCCTTTTCAGAAAATCCACTAGTATGGCCATAAACATCCACAAATCCACAATATCCTATCACAATTTGGATCAAGAGATTTGTCACATAACTCAGTGCCTCCCATATGAAACTAAGCCCCTAGAGGAAGACCTAAAGTAAATGGGGTTTCAACTTAAACCCAACTATTACAACAATGAAGAATTGTTTTGGCTTAACGCAAAAGTGGGAAAATAACTAAAAAATTAGTGTCTAAGATGGCTTTCCATGGCGATTCAGCAGCTCTTAATCAAATATGTAGTAGAAGTTATCCTCTTGGATGGATCCCTAAATGTGTACTAGAAAAAGTCATAAGAGTTTGCTCAAACTTTCTCTAGGAAGGTAAGCAGGAATGGGGGGACTCCCTTAGGTCAAATGGGACAAAATTGCTATGCCAAAGCTCCTGGGATGTTTGAACCTTAAGTACATCTTCTTATTTCCAAAACCCTTTGCATCCAAATATGGTTGGAGGTTGATCCCAACGAAAATCTTATGGACATCGGAAGTCGCCCAGAAATACATTGCTCCAAGCTCACTGTAAGATTGGATAAGAAGGGTGGACAATCCAAGAACCAATATCTTGGTAATATGGAGGGAGGTCCTTAATTATTTTGACATAATAGACAAAGGAATGGCAGCGTCGAAAAGGAAACAAAGTGCAACTCAACCTCGATCCCTAGCCTGGCAATGGCCAAAGTCACTTGCCCCCCCCCCCCCCCTCTAATAGAAATTCTGAGAGACGAAGGATACTCAAAACGTGTTCATATTACTAGCACTACCAGTTTTTTGATGTGGAGAGAAGGATGGCTCTTATCCAAAGAGTTAGGACGGGAGGAGGAGTACCGAGATGTCTGTAAAGGCTACATGCAAGCACTTTTTGATGTCCATATTAGACTAACAAATCGATATGATGAACTTATCTGGACTATCTTCCCAACTGGAAACTACACCCCAAATCTAGGTTATATGTCCCTAATGGCTGAAAGAGTTTTAGTTGTCTAGAGATAGTGGTGGAAAGCAGTTTGGAAAACCAAGTTTCCTACTAAATCAAAATTGTTAATGTGGAGTCTTAATGGTGAAGAAAGTCCCCACCTGGGACGTCCTACAAAGAAGATTTATGATTGGGTCGGAATGGTGTTATGTAAAAATAATGGTGAAAATGAATCGTGTTTGTTCATGGCATGCCTTTTTTATCAATAGGTATGGAAAGAATAAAGAAACGCACAATGCCACACATGTCCATGGGAAGGTGAAGACTTGGATGAGTCTTGGAAAGCTTGGCTTTCAAAGCCCAGTTGTCTTGTTATTAAAGCACTTACCCTAACCATATGTTAGGGAGTTTGGTTGGCCATAAATAGGGCCATATTCCAAGACAAGCCCTCGGTCCTTGAACATATTGCAATTGAAGGCCTTGCTATCTTAAGCCACTTCCATCAAGAAAAAGGCCAAGCCCCCACCAACAATGATCAGACCTGGAATTATTAATCAAAGAAGGACGTTGGGCCTATTTTGATGGAGCCTCAAACAACAATGATCAACAGAGTGGAGGCAATTTCATCTTTTTTCTCTCTAAATCCCACCTTTATCAAGTTAAAATAGGTTTTGGTCAAGGGACCAACAACCAGGTGGAGCTCCTGGCTTGTAAAAATTTGTTGTTTTTTTCTCTTCAAAAAGGATGCTCTCAGAACCATGTTTTTGGGGATTCTATGTTCACTATTAATTAGCTCAACAAAACACAAGTATGCAAGAACATTATTCTCATGCCTATTCTAGAGGAGATTGTACGATTCATTGGTTCTTTCTTCTCTTTTTCATGATCTCATATTCACAGGGAGAGGAATCAGATAGTTTATTGTCTCTCAAAATAAGGCCTTGATATAGACCGAGGATTGTGGGGTATAAAGGAGAAAATTAATGAGCAGGGCTATAAGTTCTTCCACGGCCCATACAAGGACAATCTTTTTGAATCAACAGAGGCATAAACCCACAAACTTCAAATCAATGCTCTCTATTTTTATGATTATTTTGTTTTCAGCGATTTATTAGTGTATCTCTTATGCTCCACATCATGGTTGTAATTAACAGTTTTCTTGTTTTTCTTGTATTGATTTATATAGTTGGTTAATGGTTGAGCATACTGTCCAAAGGAGTTATTTCTTCAATGAGCTCCAACATATTTTTTGCTTGACATTGAATACACATAGATGTGTACATACAAAATGTAACTTTCAATCATTTCACAAATGAATGGAGTTACGTTTTTTTTTTTTTTTTGGAAAATTATTTATAATGTTTTTATTGCTTTTTTCATATTAAAAATGATATTTAATTTAATAATATGTCATGATGATGAAACTTAACTCGTTTTGACTATTTTGAATTTGTTTAAATTAACATATTTGTCTTTCTAAATCAATTTTTTTAATGTTATATAATAATCATGGATGGATAAATTATATAGTAATATGATGTAAGTGATAGTATTGATCAACATGGTTATGAAATATTGGATTGGATATATGTGTATTTAAGATGCCTTAACTGCCAGACATCGGTGATGTTAGGGAAGCTACAAATGCACAATAACATAGGATTGCATCACTATTGTATATAATTAGACTTAAATTAGGGCATTATGATATGTCATGTGATTAATGATACATTTCCAATTTATGATTGTGATAATATTTAATATATTTGATTTGAGTATGTCCAAATATGGAGTATAATTGTCAATCAATACATGCATAATCAATACATGCATTAGTAATGGGGTTATGTGGAAGACATACATAATATCACCATAAGAGGAATGGTGTCCCTATTTCCACCTCCTAACATTCATTTTATATTTCCAAGGATGAAAAATTCATGATGCTTTTATCAAAAAGCTGCACATTGTCATGAAGGTAGGACAATATTCAATCACTCACGAAGTTTAAGTCAAGAGGAATGCAAAAAATATCATTATTGTTCTTCAATTATCATTAGTCTCACAAGGTAGGGACGAGTTGAATTAACTTGGTAACAAATTCTCGTACCATTCCCTCCAACAAAGAGAATTAGATGTTTGAAAGGAAAGTATAAATATAGCACCATTGGCACTCGCTAAAAAGTTGTTCTTGTAAAGGCATCGAAAAGCATGACACATATGATATGTGATATCATAGTTACTATGCATATATAGCAAAATATTTGAGTAATATATGCATTTTATTTAAATTAAGTTAAATACATAGATGAATAATTGATTGAACATATAGGTTATTGCACATTTTATGACAAAATGTAATTTATTAAAAATTATTAAAAAAATGTGCATTTGAAGATGTACATGAAATAGAAAAAAAAATGCTTTTAATTATGTTAAAAAATAATGAGTAATTCACTTGAAAAATGAAATCAAATTTGAATGGATAGTGGGAAAAAATACATAAACTTGTAAACGTTAACGAAAATATTTAATAAAAGCAATTAGTGACTACATCATCCACTCAAATAGGAAATGCAATAAAGGTCATGAAAAACATTTAAAGTAAATCTAGATAGAATAATATTGTATGATGAATAACCAATATTTTAGATGAAAATAAATAAATAACGTGGATTGGTGGAAAATAGGAATTAGTAATTAAAAAATGCACAATTTTAAATAAAATAGACAAGTTACTTTGACCACGGAACCTATACAAGAAGACTTGAACTAAAAAGTGCACCCACTTTTGGTTGTCTAATTCTAAATAGTTGTCTTAATGCAAAAAAAAATCATTGGTAAATTGTTATTGAATTTGGCCTATTAGAGAATGTACATGAGGTTGGGTTTCCTCTTAAACATGAAAGCTTCCCTCTCTTTTCTTCCTAGTATTGCACCTTTCATACAACCCCATTGTAACTCAAGGTCCTTGGGAAAGGATAGTGACCCTTGGGAATCATTATGGTGGTCAACCAATAGACTTTTTTATAATTATCACATTGACACAAAGAGAGATTCAAACACAAATCAAATTTGACAAGTCAAAATTTAAATCTACAACCCTTGTAAATTTACGCTGTGAATAGGTATTGTTATTATTGAAAAAACCATGCTCAATTCAAATATGTAAAATTATTGATAATAATTAAAAGAAAGTTTGTAATCTTTTAAGGGGTACATTGGTTGGTAGATGAGGCTTAAAAATAATTTCGTTTTTAATATGATGTTTTGGCTTGAATTACTTTGTATTGTCTTTTCTGAAGTTATGGTAACAAAATAGAAATATTAGAATAATACTTTCAACAAATTTGAGGATTAGCCTACAAGTGTTGGCAAAATTAAACTTAGTATCTAGTTGAAGCCAACATTTTCCAATCAAATATATTGACTTTCTAATTCCTCATCAAATTTGGTCAAAACATAAATTGTTTCAGCCAAAGCCCTCTCCTGATATAACAGGAGAAGCAACCATTAAAAACATTCTTAAATAGTTTATTTTCCATGGCCTCCCAAATTTTCCAAATACTTACACTAATAAAAAAAACACCCCTTAAAATGAGAATTTTGTCAGCGTTAACCTCAACCTAATCAAAAATGAAAATTCAAGTTACTCCAGTTTTTTTGCCCAAATAAGTTTACACTAGCAATACACAATTAGAATAACACTTTCAAAAGGTACCATATGAACCATTTGGCACAATACATAATTAGAATAACACTTTCAAAGGCTACCTTATGAACCATTTGGCACACAAAGCTTAAACGTGAGTCCCAATATCTTGTTAAATGTCTTGTTAGTACCAAGCTCTTGGAAAATGTCTTGTTAACAACGTGCTTTTTCATATACAAAATCTAATTGCCAAGAACGTAGACTTTGTAACCCATTATATATATAATATATAATATATATATAATATGATATATATTATATATATATAATTCTTAGTGATGGTCTAAATCAATATCTTCCACAAGTCTTCTAGAAAGGCTTGGAAGGAAAATAAGAAGCCCAACCTTCCACTTATCTTCTGAAATCTTCGAAGGAAAACACGAGACTTGGAAGGAAAATAAGTTGCAAAAAAGTTTATAACTTCGGCTTGTTACGATGACTATTATCCTTTTTCTAGCTAGCCAACCAAACATCTCCTTTAACCCTAGAGAGCATTTGGTTTTGGACATTTGATTCATTGAACTGTGCAAATCTTTGAGGCAATCAATATTTAATGTCTAGAGTTTAGTTTCATTTTTTTATTCTAGTAAGGTGAGAGATGAACCATTAGCAAAATGGTCATTGATAGGCTACAACCTACGGCTCAAGAAAGGGAATACTTCTAAAAATCTCATGAGCAACCTTACGTTGGTACAGGGAGACAAGACTTTCGTAGAGAGAACATACAACACTAGAGCAAGCCAACGACATTCCCTGATTAACAAAAAAAGCTTAATTTCCATTAATTTAATTTGGTTAATAAAGATGTCATTATTTTGTCTATGAAGAGAGTTTTTTTCACAGTTTTCAAAAATGTCAAAAACCAAACATTTTAAAATTGCAAGAATGAAAAGTGAAAATGAAGTGTTATGTACCAAGAGATTTGAAGTTTAAATCCCCAACTTACTTGTGTGGAAGGAGCATACATAAGCACCTTATTGGTAGCGGTTGGAATTAAATCTTGTATCACATGAATACAAAACTGACCTAGTTGTTGATTCCTCTACTTAAATAAAAATAAAAATAAATTTTGCAACAAGGAAAGACCATTCCATTGTTATCATGTACCTTTCCAAAGTAAATTTAATAAACAAGGCAAGTAGGCAAATAAACATAAGCCTATTTAATAACATGTCAAACAACATAACATTTTCCTGAGTTGAAATGGACTTATAGTGAAGCTCATTTTCTCCCCTCTAAATCTTTGGCAGTGTACTTACAACGCAACCCCAAAGCTTTGACTAACTTACACCTTAACCCTAACGGTTTCACTAAGATTTTGTAAGAAACATCCAGTGGAGTGATAGACCTCCAGTTTGTAGTATACATAGAATTTGAACTTGCATCAAGATCAAACTAGGGGCATCCAGTGATACGTAAGGATAATATTATTCTAAAGCCTCGCAACACAAGCCAGCCTTCAACGTAGATAAAAATATATCATACATGTTACATGTTAGATGTTTCATACTTATTTAGGTCTGGCTAAACATTGATCTCACACCATCCTATTGACCATGTATCATCCACAGACAGCAGACAATAGAGCTAGTTAAAATCTGAAAGTTCTATGCAAAAGTTTAAAAATTCTATGTAGAAACTTGAAAGTTCTATGCAAAAAATTGAATATACTTTTAGAAAAATGAATCAACCTTGCAGAAAATAGAATGGAACTGAATGTACTTAGTAGAAATCTTAATGTACTTTGCATAAATTTGGATGTACTTTGCATAAAGTTGAAATCAATTTGCAGAAAATTGAATATATTTGCAGAATATTGAATGTTCTATGTTGTCAAAATTACTTAGAATGCAAATTTCTTCTTCACAACTTTTCATATCAACAATTGTAGATAGAACATAAACTTAAGGATTGTATAAAGACAGTCAAGCACAAATATGAGACACTGAGAGTTAGGTCCAATGACCAAGGCAAAACCCACAAGGGGAAAACCCAAATGATTTTTCTTTTATTAGAATTTTTCAATTGTTCAACAGAGTACGGAAAGAGAAAGAGAATGACAACGAATAAATTCACCAATGTCTAATCAACTTGCATATGAAGTTCTTTTGCTCTTTGTTTAAAGATATTTTCCTTCTCTTAATCAGATCTTGTCCTTCACACTTTCTCCAACTCTTCCCTTGCTCTTACTCTTCACTCGCTCTCACAATTCTCTTGCACACACTCAACACTAGCTCTCCTTTTTCACAATGAACATGCTACTCTCAACTCTCACTTTTTTTTGCTTAAATAGATAAGGAAGGAGGGGAGTTACAAAATGAATTCATGCCTTGAGCCAATAATAGGAGAATTGAATTTCATGAGGGAGGAGTTAATTGAAAATAAGTGTAACTCATCCCAAGAACAGAGAGAGAAGTACACATGTCTTGAGGATTACAATTCGAATTAGGGAGAGAGAGAGTTACACTAAAACATGAGAGATTATTTGGTGAGAGTTACAAATTGAATTGAATGAAAGAGTTACAAGGGCATTTAATGAAGAAGAGTTACATTTTTTTCATACATTGAATTAGCGAAAGGGAGTTACATTCTATTACGTGTGGAGTTACTATTTTATTCCAAGAGAGAGGTCCAATTTCCCAAGTAAGAGATTCTCACTTTAATTTACTTATTTCATGAGAGAATTTGTTTTTATTAATCCATTAAAAGTGGATGAATTTAGACTATAATAATAATAATAATAATATTGGTAAGGTTAAAAATATTAATTCTTGACTTGTATAATCATGATTGATTTTATTTTAAAGTGGATTCCATATGTCGAGATCATCCTTGATAATTTAGACATGTTTTTCTATTTTTTTAAAGTGAGTTCCAAATTGAGATGTGACTTATTATTTTTGAAAAGTCATATTAAAATTATTAGAAATGAAATTTTATTATAGGAGGTTCAAACAGAACTAAAAGATATGATTTCTTCTAAGATAAATTCATCCCCGAGCCGCCAAATTTTAACACTCTCTCTCAGGTAGGGAGGAATTTATTTATGCATCAAATATCTTTGCTTCCTCTGGTCTCTTTCATTCGTCTCAGCTCAACTCTGCTCTGTAATATTTGTAAAAATGAAGCCGCAATCTAAAGAAGAATCGTCCACTTGACACAAATTTGGAAAGGAAAGGATCATCACATGTCACATAGACCAGGATTAGACTTGGCCAATTTTCATCTCAAAAATTAGGTGATAGAACACAGACATCACATTAGACAAGTCACACAAACAAGAATCAAACACAACCAAGTGTCAAGTGGTGGAACACCTGCATCCTAGACAAGTCATAATACACCTATTGACCAGATAGGTGCATTCTCTAGTGGATCAGTTATTGTGTCTTCAACGTACTCCCGAACTTCGTGTTCTTCAAGAGTGATATTTACTCTTGCTTTCCATGGACCAAAATTTGAAGCATCATTTAGCTTCTCCTTTGTCTTGACGTAGGACAAAGTCATCTTAATCAAAAAACTTTGGCAGCAAGTAGAGTCTCTTCAGGTGATCTCTGATCTCCTTGGACTTGTCTTCACTAAGGCTTTGACACCATGTTAAAATTTGAAAGTTCTATGCAAAAATTTAAATATTCTTTGCAAAAACTTGAAAGTTCTATGCAGAAAATTAAATGTACTTTCAAAAAGTTGAATGTACATTGTAGAAAATTAAATGGAACTGAATGTACTTAGCAGAGAGTTGAATGTACTTTGTAGAAAGTTGATTGCAATTTGCATAAAATTGAATGTACTTTGCAAAAAAATGAATGTACTATGTTGTTACAATTACTTAGAATGCAGATTTTTAGTTCACAACTTCTTAGATCAGCAACTCTAGATAGAACATAAACTTAAGGACGGTCAAGCACAAATATGAGACACTGAGAGTTGGGTCCAATGACCAAGGAAAAACCCAAATGATTATTCTTTTATTAGATTTATTCAATTGGTCAGCAGAGTACATAAAGAGAGAGAATGAGAATGAGAATGAATAAAATCACCAATATTTGATCAACCTGCAGTTGAAGTGTCCTTGCTCTTTGCTTGAATATTTCCTTTTTGTCTTGATCAAAATTGTCCTTCACACTTGCTCGAATCCTTCCCTTGTTCTTACTCTTCACTTACTCTCACACTTCTCTTACACACTCAACGCTAGCTCTCATTTACAACCAACCTAGATCCATCTTAACTCTGGATCTATCAAGGCCAAGAGGGATCAAATCTCTCAAATCCATCTTAACTCTGGATCTATCAAGGCCAAGAGGGATCAAATCTCTCAAGGTGAAAACCTTTTTTTTTAATGCAAAACTTGAGGAAAGGTTTGCACCTCGAGAGATTTGATCCTTCTCGACGCTTGATAAATCTGGAGTCAAGATAGATCTAGGTTGGTTTCAGTCGTGTGTGACAAAGAAAATCTAACGAAGGGATGATTGATTTTATCAATAATATGTAAAATCATCTAATATTAATATAATCATTTTAAATATGATAAATATGTCTTAGATTAATCTGGTCCTTTTAATTTTGAGATGATAAATATTGTGAATAAATTTAATAATGAAAAATTATCAAATAAAAATTTTGAATGTAGAGTGACAATGTAATAGTGTTGAATGATAGAAAATGTGAATATTAAAAATATAGTAAATTACAAATAGTCTTCATTGTGATTAATCTCGAACTATTTTCTTCTACTATTCTTATTGTCGCCCTTGTTACTTTTGTCATCGTAAACCATTTAAATCTTTAGCTCAAAATATTATAGTAAACATCATACCTTGTCTCTCTTTCTCTCCAATATTAATAGGTTGAATTATTATAACACAAAAATCAATGTACATTGTCAATAATTTTTTATGCATACACTGAAATCAATGCACAATATTAATCCTATCACTTTAAAATTAATGTACCATCATACATTCAATTACATCAAATTAGAAATCAACATCTACACTGAAATCAATGCATCTAATGCAAGAAATCAAATAATATAAGAAAGCAACATTTACACTAAAATCAATGCATCTCATGCAAGCAATCAAATACGATTAGAAATCAACATTTACACTCAAATCAATGCATCTAGTGCAAGTAAGAAAATATGTTTATAAACCAACGTCTACACTGAAATCAATGCATCTAGTGCAAGTAAGAAAATAGGATTATAACCCAACATCTATATTGAAATCAATGCATCTAGTGCAAGCAATCAAATAAGATTAGAAATCACCGTATACATTGAAATCAATGCATTTAGTGAAAACAATCAAATAGGATTAAAAATCATCTACATTGAAATCAATGCATCTAGTGCAAGTAATCAAATATCATTCGAAATCAGCATCTACACTAAAATCAATGCATCTAGCGCAAGCAATGAAATAGGATTAGAAATCACAATCTAAATTGAAATCAATGCATCTAGTGCAATAAATATTCTTCCCTCTCCCCCCTCCATCTTTATATATCTCCCTCCATCTCTCCTTCTTTGTCGCTCTATCTCAACCCCCCAAACACACACGCTCTTTCACTCCATATCTACCAATCTCTTTGTCCCTCCTCTTCACTTTCCATCTATATCAATATCTCCCTTTGTCTCTCTATATCACCCCCAAAACATACATTCTATCCAATCTATCTATCTATCTCTCCCTCCCTCTCTCTCTTCCCCTTCTCTTCCTCCCCCCCGCTTCTCTCTCCCTCTTTCTCCATCTTTCTTATCACTCCCTCTCTCTCTCTCCACCCTTATCTCTTTATTTCTTTATTCTTACCTCCCTCTCTCCCTCTCCAACTCCATCTCTCTTTCCCTCCCTCTCTCCACTCTCTCACATCCTCTCTCTCTCTAACTCTATTACTATTTCCTTCCCTCTCTCCTCTCTCCTCTCCCCCATTCTCTCCATCTCTCCTTCTTTGTCTATTTATCTAACCCCAAACATACACACTCTCTCTCCACTTCTCACTCTATATGTATTTCTTCTTCCCTCCCTCTCTCCTCTCTCTAAAGTTTGTTCTCTCATACTTCCTCTCTCTCCCTTTTTCTCCTACCTTCCTCTCTCTTCCCCCATCACTCTCTCTCTCTTTGCCCTCCAATCCTCTCTCTTACCCCATCACTTTTCTCCTCTCTCAAGTATTGTCTCTCGTTATTCCTCTCTCCCCCTCTCTCTCCAACTATGTTACTATATCCGTCCCTCTCCTTCTCTCCCCCCTTCTCTCTATCTCTCTTTCTTTGTTCACCCCTAAACATTCTCTCTCTCTCCACTTCTCACTCTCTATGTCTTTCTTCTTCCCTCCCTCTCCACTCTTGCAATTCCTCTCTCCCCTTCTCTCTCTCTCTCTCTCTCTCTCTCTCTTTGCCCTCCAAACCTCTCACTGTCTCCCTTCCTCTCTCCTTGTCTCTCTCCCACTCCATCTTTGTGTCTCTCTCTCCCTCTCTTACCCTTCTCTACATCTCTCACTCATCTCCCTCTCTCTCTCTTTATTTCTCCTCTCCCCTATCATTAACTTTATCTCTATTTTCTCCTCTCCCCTACCATTAATTTTATCTCTATCTATCCCCTGTCACTCCCACTATCTCTCCACCTCTATCACTATGTCTTTGTTCTTCCCTCCCATACATGTCTAAAATTAATAT
>APFE031261730.1:90028-126308 GCA_000404065.3 Pinus taeda
GGAGGAGGAGGAGGAGGAGGAGGAGGTGACACCGCCTGCCCGGGCTACCACTGCCACCAGTAGAGGACGTGGTCTACCTCCTGTACCTCCTACTTCTAGTTCTTCAGCTAGTAGAGCACATCAGACTCCACTGCCATTTCCACCAGCACAGGCACCAGCATCTACATCGAGAGGGAAAGGGAAAGCTGTTGCATTTTCTCGCAAGAGGGGCAGAGGAAATCAATAGGATTAGACTTTCATTTTATTGTATATGACATTATGACATGATGAGATACATTATCATATTTTTTGTTGATATTTTGAGGCTGAATTGGGACTCAGGAGTCAGGACTTACTATTCAGGACATGATTCAATGTTATGTGTGATTTTAGTGCTAGAAATGATATTAAACATCTTTATATATTAGTTTTTTTTATCATATTTATGTGTCAATGTATTTATTTTATGTTGTAGATGGTTTAGATATTAAAAAAATTGAAAAAAAATGAAAAAAATGAATATTTTTGTACCAAACGATTTTTTCCCTTTTTTTTCCGCTTTTTTCCCGATTTTTCCGATTTTTTCCGATTCGTTCCCCGCGCCGATTTAATCCCGCTCGCGCTTCAAAGTCTCCAATTCTGTCCAAGTCAACAGAAGTCGAAGTGTGTGCTAACCAGTCAAAGTCAACGGTCAAAACAGTCCTCCAAGAGCTCCGTCAACAGTCCACAAACTCAGCCTTCAATGCTGGTAAAACAGAGGTCAAAACAGTCTCAAACCAAGCAGTCAAACCTGGTCAACAGAGAGAGATTCCTTGCAATCAAAGTCTACAGTCAAGTCTGTGGTCAATGCAGGTCAAAGTGCCCAGATCTCCTTGGTTCTTGTGCCAAATAATGTGGCCTAGAAGAACAGAAATTTTCCCAAAAGATCAAAGTCAAAATATGCCCAAAACATCAAGGTCAATGCTGGTCAAAGTCCCCCAAAACAGATGTAGATTTCGGCCAACAGAAAAGAAGACTCCTGCTTCACACATGTGAAGAGAACCCTGCAATTTTCAGTTTGTACGAACCAACGAGAGAAAAGAGAGATGCTTGATGTTATGTCTCCAAATGGGGTATACTCTGTCAAGCATGATAGGGGGAGATATCCAACTTGTCATAGATGACAAGGATCACAGCCAGATACTACTTACCACAGAGGGTAAGGATCACAACCATCCTATTGTCCAAAGATATCTCAACCCCGGGAGCTCTCAGGCTCAATTCCTATCCCTGTGAGCTCAAACAAGGAGGAAGAACATAGCTCAGTGTTCTCGATTAGTCGGGACCCTTACCCAGGAGGGTCACATCCATTAGTCAAAGTTGCTCTCTAAAGACCAAGAACTTCCTTTTTCGGCAAAGCCTTGGTGAGTATGTTCGCTACTTGCTTGTTAGTTGATACATGGTGGAGTCTTACGGCTCCTCTCTATACCATGTCTTGAATGTAGTGGTACCTGCTCTCAATGTGCTCGGACTTGTCATGAAATACGGGATTCTCTACCAATCGGATCCCACTCTTATTGTCGTAATATATCATTGTAGCATCTAGGACTTGCTCAAATAGCTCTCCAAAGAGATTTCTCAACCAAACTGCCTCACAACTAGCCATGCTAGCAACAATGTATTCACTCTAGTCGTGCTTAAAGCTACGGACTTTTGTTTCCTACTCATCCAAGATATCATAGTGGATCCCAAGCTAAAGCAGCATCCTAATGTGATCTTCCTATCAATAATGTTTCCTACAAGGTTAATTAGGAGCAGGAGCGGGGAGCAACATTTTCAAAAGCTCCCGGTTTGGGAGTGAATCAGGAGCGTATTTTTATATAATATATATTTTGATGCATATATTTCAACAAAAGCATGTAGAATGATGATTAGATATAAAAAGCACAAAAACATGGATTGAACCATATAACATCAATCATCTAGAAGTTATAATCTTCATCATCCACGTCCTCAAGTTAGTAACATACAACATATTGAGTCTCATGATTCATCAATCTTAAAGTTTCAAGCTTTCAAAATTCGATATTTAACATTTATCATCATTGATCACAAAATTTGTAACTTGTAATTGTAACCATTACCATTACCAAGTAACCAAATGATAACAAAGAATATCTAACATGAAATGAAATGTTTCAACTTTCACGAAGCATCATATTCATAATTCACTCCCAATGAGTTATAAATGCCAACTTCAAACTTAAATTGTCATATATTGTTTACAAATAATACCATAATAAATATGAAAGAGTCAATAGTAATAAAAAGCACTAGAAACTAGAAGTACTTGCTATTAAAGTTTTGCAGGTACATGATCTTCAAGATGTTGAAGATGTTCTTAATGATGAGCATGATGAAGGAAGCTACAAGAATGATAAATAATCAAAGATGACCTTGATGTCATGAGAAAGAAATGAAGCAAAGTTACACTGATATTATAAAAAGGAAGTTGTTAATCTCCCTAAGTTGAGAGGGAGCTTGGATAGAAGAAAGGTATATTTCCCCAGTTGAGAGGGAAGGCATATTATGACAGTTATAACGAATACCTTGAAGAAAGAACAAAACTAAAGAATGAATGAAAGAACTATAGATGGATGTTCATAATGCATTAAGTTGCAAACAAAAGACTTGAGGAGTGAAAGAGGAAAGTTTTCAACAAGTTGTATTTGGATAACTTGATGATGATATAAGTAGCATCAAGGTGATTAAGGACCCCGAAGGTTTGCGTTTACTTGTATATATGTTTGAATGTTTATTACTAATTGGGGTTGTGAATGTATAGGATCTCTCCATAAAATGGTTGAATGCTTGGAGTGGTGGATATATATCTTATTTAGTTAATAAGGAGAGATGAAGCATCTTATGGCAACAAAATGCTTGGAAGGACATCTAGTCGGTCTAAGTGTTGATGTCTAGATCCCGAAGTAGGGAGGGTGGCATTGGTCATGGAGCTCTGACCTTGGATACACACCTACATCCTCGGGTTAGTGGAGCTTAAAAGCCTAATGGTATCTAGATTGGCTAAAGCTTGAGTACACCTTAGTCCCACCCGATTAGAGTACCTTGATCAGGTATCTAATTTGTAGCATTGCGTGTGTTGTGACTCTTTATAGGGTATATCATTTGAGATCTTCCATGTACCTTTGTATATATGTAATTATGAATACCTCCCTAGTTAAGAGGGAGTGTTGAAAAATGTAAGTAGTGTCAGTCTTCATAATTGTATTTGAGTCATGATGTAATGTATTTGTCAAAAGAAAGAAAAAGAAAATGTATTATAAAGAAATTAACTTATTAAAGCATGGGTTTCATACTTGGGTCAATCATTCTTAGGTCAAAGCCTCTAATTCTAGGCTTCTAGGGTTTACGTCAAATGTGTTTGTCCATGTCATAATATAAAAGACCCTTGGGCTTTGTCAATCAATAAAGAATTTTATTTTTATGTAAAATAGGTCATTTAGGCCTCCTCCACCAAGTCGGCCTCAGTCTGGACAAGTCGGCAAATTAGGGAGGCAGAATCCACGATAAAAGCGTAACAACTCGACTCATTTGGAGCACATCAACTACAAGTTTGATATGCAGTCGTTGGAGATAGAAAAAGGGTGTGAAGTTCAAGGAAGAGGAAGAAAACCCTAGTGAAATAGAAGGAAGGCTTTGTCAAGGAAAAAGAAGAAATTTCTCTCTCTACTCTCACACATGCGAAATTTTGAAGTTGTCGTGGAGGTCGAAATTCTGGATTTGTAGTAGGGCCGAAATTCTAGTTACTAAGGGGCCAAAATTTTGGATTGTTGTTGGGTTGTAGTTGTTGGACAAGAAAAGACTACTAAAGTTTGTTGAATCATATTGCAAGGCTGACTTGGTGGAGGAGGAAGGTCTTTTGGACTAAGGTCTTGGTCTATTTCAATTTGATTAGTAGAAAAGGTTTGACTAGGTTTTCCCCTATAGAGGGGTTTTACCTTGGCGAGTGCCTACATCTGATGTCATTGATCTTCATGTTTTGATTTGATGATTGCTTGATGAATAGAAGATAAAACAAGAACATGAAGAGAGTCATTAAGGCAACAAGAATATCACAAGTAATTATCAACATAAGAAAATCTTTCTACCTTTCTAATTTTTTAACATGTTCTTCATGTTTGTAGGGTTATTTGAGTCCAAATAAAATTTGTCATGAGTCAAGCAAATGTATATGAGTCAAAGTCCCATTGGCATTTGTTGTAAGAAAAAGAAAAATATTTTATTTTGAGTCAAAAGAGTCTAAAATGTCACAACAAGACCAAGTCGGCCCTCCTTGGGAACAAGTTAGCCTGGGCTCCTAGAGCCACCTATTCGACCTCCTGGATGTGTATATATAAACTCTAGAGATCAACTCGACCATTTTGGAGACCATTCATTCACTCATCATGTACATTGATTTATGTGCCAAGATAAGAAGGAAAACTAGTGAAATTAAAGGAGAAAGAAGGAGGTCAAAGCAAAGAGATGAAGAAATTTTTGCCTTAGTTCTACGAATTTTTCTGAGGTATTTCAAGGGTCGAAATTTCAAGGGGCCAAATGTTGAGAATTCAATAGGGCAATGAATATGTTAATTCTCTTTACTTGATAACTGTTTGTGTTACCTTTTACTTATTTGCTTTGTTCGTTATTATTCCAATGTGCAATACATCAAACAGCTACCAAAACAGTAAGAACAGTGACACAGTATATAGGTTGCAACCCAGGGCCAAAACCCCTCCTCTTGAGGGGAAAACCTGAAAATCTCTTCTTATCTTTCAAATCTTTCAATTGACGAATACCATGACCTAGACTCAGACAAATACCCTGCAAGATAAAGTCTTTTGAAGCCTCCTACTGCAATATCTTTGATCTCCCAGTAGATCTGAAATTTTGTTCCACAATAACTGCTACAACTATTGTTGCTTCTCTAGGAGACTTCGATATCCCTCTAACAACCTTCCTCTTGACTTCATTTGCCTTGACTTGAGTCCTAGGGCTAGAAAGATTCCCCAAGAGACCTTTGCTTGCCTTCCCTTCTCTCTTGCTTCCAAAATTGAACCTCAAACTATCCTAGTGCAGAAACCCTAACTTCTCACTTCCACAAGAATAGAGAAAGACCCAAACACTTCGACTTCTTCAACCTTCTCTTCTTCACACTAACTTCTTTGACTTCCTTTTCTTCTGTCTTCTTTGCATAAGAGATGAGAGAGTGAGTGATTCAAATGGAGGACGAGTTCCTCTTATATATAGGCTTCCTCAAGGGTGGACATGGATCTTCATGTATGTTGACTTGAAAACTCATTAGGCCGACTTGATCTTAGAGGTATTTTGACACTTTCAAGACAAAATAATTTTTTCTTTGCAATTTACAATGTGCCCATAGGGTCTTCCATATATGACAGTGACTCTTATACCTAGGACAAACCCTAGAAGCACTCAATGGGTGCTTGACCTAAAAAATAAAAGAAATTGATCATGAAACCCGTGCTTCAATAATAAAAATACTTTCTTTTTCATTTTACATTTACAAGAATACATTTCATACTAATGAAGACCGAACCTAGTTACGGATTTTTCAACACTCCCTCTTAACTAGGGAGGTATTCATAAGAGGTACATGGTCATTCTCAATCTGAAGAGATCTCATAAGAAGAGTCAGATTGGTAACCCAGTTGTCTAGCATCATAATAACCAGCATTGTCACATAGCAAGGCCTTCACTAACAGCACTATATCTCCACAATATCAGAGTACAATGCTGACAAGACCAATGATATATATATACACCATCATCATTGTCTCTCAAGGTACATACCCCACTTAGGTGTTCATAGAGTATGACCTCCCATTGGACTATTCTTATCTTGGGTAGCTAATCCTCAAAGAATATCGGTCCACAACTACTCTTGTCTTGAATGCCCTACCACATTTCCAAAGAGTATCGAATACTAGATGGTTACCCAATCCTCCATTCTTTCTTCTCAAGTGAAGACAAGAATATCGTGTCTATCTCTCCCTCTGAGGGAGGGCCACCAACCAAACTTGTCCCTTAAGTATACAAGCTTCTTGTTTGGAAGTAATTTCATCAATATGTCAGCTACCTGCTCATTGGTGGAGATATATCATAGCTACAACACACCATTTTGTACTAGCTCTTGAATATAGTGATACTTGTTGTTGATATGCTTTGTCTTCCCATGAAACACTGGGTCCTCAGACAAACGAATACAACTGGTGTTATCACAAAGTATCATTGTAGGGTTCATCGGCCCTTCAAACAAGTCAGATAGCAGCTTCCTTAACCATACTGCTTCCTCGCTTACTTGACATGTTGCAACATATTCAACCTCAACACTACTCAAAGCAACGATGTCTTGCTTTCTGCTTCTCCATGAGACCATGGAGGATTCCAAACTGAAACATCCTCCCGTATTGCTTCTTCCATCCTGTTCACTGCCTCCCTAGTCGGAATCTGTATACCCAATCACTTGGACATCATTCCTTCTATCATACTTCAGACAGTAGTTGATAGTTCCTCGTAGATATCTCAGAATATGCTTTGCTGCTATCCAGTGATCATGCTTCGGCTCTACTTGGAATTGACTGAGTACATTTACTGCAAAACATATGTCTGGTTGGGTATTCACCAAGTACATCAATGAGCCAACAAGTTGTCTATACTCGGAAGGATCCACAAGGCTTGATTCAGAACTCCTTACTCTTCAAGTTTGTGATCATCGGAGTGGTCATAGTTTTACAATCCATCATGTCGAACTTCTTTAGAATCTCGATCACATACTTTCCTTGACCCAGATAGATTTCATTTGGTCCTTGCCAGACTTCTAGTCCCAAATAGTGTTAAACACACATGGGGAGCGAGAAAGATAGGAAAGATAAATCATGCAGTTCAATTTTATTAACAATTTGATATACATTTATAGTACATGTGGTGACCGTTGGGATTCACATCCCAAGGTCTCTTGAACTGCTTTGTCCATTCAGCTTCCACACTAACCCATTTAGGATTAGGTGTCCCAACATTCCCCCCCTTAATCCGAAGGGTTATGTATGAGTCCAAGAAAAGAGTTGTAATACAAAATGTGCAAAAATGCATGGCAGCACTAGGCTGAATGTGCTCTCTGAAATGTTGGTATAAAGGGCGGTGGTTTAAGGATGGCCACCAACACTGGAACGCTTAGTGCAGTTCCCGGAACTCTTCCAAAACTGGCAAGAAGCTGAAGTCTTCTGCTAGAGGAAGTGATCCTATTGTTTTAAAGAGGGAAACCTTCAACCATAAAAGGGAGGTCTCACCCCGCATAAAAGGTAAAACTTCAACCTGTAAAAGGGAAGTCTCAACCTGTGATGGTTTAAGGATGACCAACAACTCTGGAATGCTTAATGCAATTCCTGGAACTCTTCCAAAACTGGCAAGAAGCTGGAGTCTTCTTCTAGAGGAAGTGTCCCATATTGCCAACTAAAGGCATGTTCAGGCATCTGTGTCTCTGGCTACAACTCTAAAACTGATGTGGCAGGTTGTGGCTCAGCTCGCTTGATGTGACTTTGAAGCTTGTAGATGACCATCATTTCCCCCCTGTCAACAGGTGAGATGATGGAGAAAAATCAACTGCAAGACTGTTCAATACTCTAGAACAAGTTCTGACATGTGTTTGGAATATCTTCTTGGCTGTTGATGCCCATTGCCAAGAAACGATCCATCCAAGATGAATCTTTGTTCTTGCAGGACGTTTGTTTCTGAAGCATCTGTGTGAGGAATGACTGGTTTTATGACAGTGCTTACATGGATGAAGATCAAAACAGTGATCTTTCAAATGGCCAACTCGATCACAGTGTTGGCATTTCACAATCTGTTGTTGTTGTTGCTGTGGAAGAGGGGCAAAGTCTGGAACAACTGGAGCTGAACTGTCTTGAGGAGCAGGTGAATTGTCATGAATGAATCCAACACTATGAAACTGAATGGGCTTGGCATAGTCTGGAATATGAAAGGACAAGTCCTTGTCATATCCAAGACCAGTTCTGTGCTTGTTGTGGACAAGCTGTTCCCAAGGTCTAATGATGAGCTTGGGAAGTGCAGACTGAGTTTCTGCATCTGCATGTACAACTGCTGCTTTATTTGAATGAACAGTAACATTATTGACTTGCTGTTTATGAGAGTCTGTTTCAATCTTCTGAACAGAAACAGGTTCAGAATGATGTCTATTTTGATGTAGCTCTTCTTGATGTAGCTATGATTCAAGTTGCAAAAAATCAATCTTTTCCTGTGCATTTTGCAGACATGTCTGAATTTCTGAGAGAGAGGCTTTGCTGATTTGGAATGTGTCATTAGAAGTAGATTGTATTAGAGTTTTCAAAAACTCTAATACTTCACCAATTTGATCCATTTTCCGAAAAAAAGCAGTGCCTTAATGATACTTTAAGTTCCTCAGAAAGCTAAAAGCTTCTTGGAAAGATATTTCAAGCTTCTTAGAAAAATGAAGCATTACTTTAATCAAAAATCCAAATCTGATGCAGAGACTAGCCAAAACTATTCCACAGTCAATAACAACTCTCCCTTGGTGAGGTGTGGTTCGAACTTCTCCAAAAAATATGACAATAAGAAAATCATGGGAGCACAGTCTATGGGCCTGAACTTCTCCAAATCATATTGAAATATATATTATGCTGACAACAATGTTGAAAAAAAACCATGGACGCCAACGACCATTCGCATCACTTTTCTCAGGCTGCCTAGTGGCTGCTAGCCCATATATCTGTGGTCCAGACAGTTTGTTTCAAGAATGAACTGGAGCGTAACATCACTATTAAACTGGGATATGCCAATGCAAAAATATATAAATGTGAAGATGAGCGCTGTCCTCGACCAATGTGTTACAAGGCATATGGAAGTGGCAAGGAAGACAGTCCTCTGTGTGATGTTGCTGGTTTTGAGAACACTCGCATGAAGCTTTTAAGACATGTGTCATTTGTTGATTGTCCGGGTCATGATATTCTCATGGCTACCATGCTCAATGGTGCGGCTATCATGGATGGGGCGCTGCTTTTGATTGCTGGCAATGAGAGCTGTCCTCAACTTCAAACTTCAGAGCATCTGGCTACTGTGGAAATCATGCGTCTTAAACATATAATTATTTTGCAAAACAAAATTGATCTTATCCAGGAGAATGTAGCTATCAACCAGCATGAGGCAATTCAGGGTACTATCGCTGATGGAGCACCTGTAGTACCAATATCAATTTGCTCCTCAAGGCCGACTGTGGGACATGAGGAGAATATGGTCAATGGAAACAATGTTGAAACACTGAGTAGTGGAAAGAGTGCAGAGCTACTTCAATTGCAGAATCAGATTGAGGTGTTGGAGAAATACCGGCTGAAAAGGAGGATGAACTTCTAAAGTCTGCGGAGAATCAGCTATTAAGATAGAGGCTATGCAGACGAAGGTGGAAGAACTACAGTGGCAGATTCAGGAGAAGGACGGCTTAATCAAAGCTGCCCATCTTCAATTATGCTATAAAAAGAATGAGCTTGCCGATGTTAAGTCGCTTTTGAAGAAGACTGAAGAGGATTCAAAGGCATCCAAGTGGAAACTGCAAAAGCTTGAGGAGGATTTAAATGGATTGCGATGCCAGATTGCTTCTTTCATTTCATTCGTTCATGCTGTAGAAGAGACGACGGCAACTAGAGAGGGAGCCCAGTTTGCTGAAGATCTCGATGTAGATCCTGACTTCTCATCTCAAGATTCACATCTAAACGGCTCCTATATGGATGACATAGAGCATGAGGTTTATTCTCTAAAAATATAAATGACATATGAGTATCAGTGAAACTATTGAAGCGTACTGTCACACTCCCAAGCAAATAATCATTACGATCATGCCAGGCATATGTGCCATTTAAAAGAGTCCTCTCCGTTTATAAGATTTGACTGCATCATCAACGATATCCTCTAAAGAATATTTGTACTCAAATCCAAGCCTTTTCAGCTTTCCAGAGTCCACACAAGGATATATGTAATCACTGCGAATTATATACCCACGCAGCACAGCGTTTCAAATATGGTGACATATCCATATCAGACAGCGTTTTTAAATATCCGACAGCGTTTTTTTTTTTTTTAATATCATCCCAAGCACAATAGATTTCAAAACAGTGTTACCAGGCTCGTGGTGCTCCGATACAGACAGCGTTTCAAACAGACAGCGTTGTCGCCATGTCAAGCAGTGTTACCAAAACAGACAGCGTTGTCAGGCAGCGTTTCAAACAGGCGTTTCTCCTTCAGGCGTTCAACAACATGCAGCGTTCAGGCAGAGGAATAGTCGAACCAACCCATGTCAGGCCAACGTTCAATACGCAACCTCATCAAACGTTCAGGCAGAAGAGCAGGGCGCAGGTTTTATAAATGGTATATACCAAACCGAGAAACAGATGTGCAGTGCCGCAGAGGTCAGGTAACGCAAAACCATATATAGAGACCACAAAGACAAGTGGCTCAAATTGGAGCAGGACCAGCAATCGCCTGATTTGATACCATGTTAAACACACATGGGGAGCAAGAAAGATAGGAAAGATAAATCATGCAGTTCAATTTTATTAACAATTTGATACACATTTATAGTACATGTGGTGACCGTTGGGATTCACATCCCAAGGTCTCTTGGACTGCTTTGTCCATTCGGCTTCCACACTAACCCATTTAGGATTAGGTGTCCAACAAATAGTAATGCATCAGCCGAAGATCCTTCATGTCAAATTCTGCTGCTAATTGCTTTTTACATTCTTCAATTCGACCTTCAACACCTGTCAAGAGAAGATCATCTACATACAGAAGAAAAATTACAGGTTCATTGTTTACAACCTTAATATAAAGGTTTGAGTCGACAAAACTTTTTGTGAAGCCTATTCTCTGTACATATGCATCCATTCTAGCATACCATGGGCTTGGTGCTTACTTGAGGCCATATAATGCTTTCTTCAATCTGCAAACATATGCCTTCCTATCTTTGACTTCAAATCCCAAGGGTTGTTCTATACAGACTCATTCATCTATAGTGCCATTCAAAATCGCAGCCTTGACATCCATTTGATGATTTTATGGATGTTCTATCCCATCGATGCTTCCAGAGAGACTAATGATCGAATCGTTGTATATCTTGTTGTTGGAGCAAATGTTTCTTCATAGTCCATGCCATCAAGTTGAGAGAATCCTCTAGCCAAAAATCTTGCTTTATATTTATCTATAATTCCATCAGTTGCATGCTTGATCTTATAGATCCACTTGGAAGTAACCACAGATTTATCTTTGGGCCTAGGTACGATCTCCCAAACTCCATTCTTCATTATAGATTGATATTCTTCATTCATGGCATCCTTCTATTCTCGATGTTCTACAGCCTCTTCAAAGGTGTAAGCTTCTGCTTCTATTAATTTTGTCATGTATGCAGGATACCCAGAATATTTCTTGGGTCTCTTACTTTCTCTAAATGATCCTTGTGCTGCCCCATGACCTTCTGCATCAAGTAGTGTAGATTTCAACCAATTAGGTTTTTTCCTTGTTTTGGGAATGACCACGAGTTGAACAGTTTCATTTGGCCCTTCTTCTTCATGGTGTGATCCTTCTCCTCCCTTGTCAACTTCTTCCTCAAATATCGGAAGTTCTTCATCATCAGAATCTATAGAAAGTTCTTTTGATTCCTTGAATGTTATACTCTCATCAAATATGACATCACAACTAACTTCAATGTGATGTCCATCTCTCATATGGATTCTATAGGCCTTTGATGAGTTACTATACACAACAAAAGTCCCCTTTATACCGAAAGGATCCAGCTTCTTTCTTTTGTCCTTTGGTATATGAATATACACAGGACACCCAAAGATTCGGAGATGATCTACAGATGGCTTCTTCCCAATAAACACTTCTTCCGAAGTTTTGTTGTCAAGAGATCTGTGAGGACATCGATTTTGAATGTAGACCGTTGTCTTGGTTGTCTCTCCCCACAGAAACTTAGGTAGATCTTGACCGTGTAACATTGCTTTTACACTTTCTTCAATGGATCTGTTCTTTCTTTCTGTGACTCCATTTTGTTCGGGATTGTATGGGACTATCAGCTCCCTCTTAATCCCAGACTCCTTACAGAATGCTATAATCTCATTTGATGTATATTCTCCTCCATTATCAAATCTTAGTATCGTGATTCTTCTCTCTGTAAGGTTCTCCACTTTAGCTTTGAATTCTTGAAATTTTTAACTACTTCATCCTTGGTTTTCATTAGGTAAACCCAAGTTTTTCTTGAATGATCATCCATGAATGTGACATAGTATAGATGGCCTCCAAGTGATTTTGGAATCATAGGGCCACATACATCAGAGTGGATAAGATCCAAGATTTCTTTCAACCGCGAAGCACTGCTTCCAAATGGTCTCTTGGTATTCTTACCCAATGCACTTCCCTTGCAAACACCTTCATGATCTTCCTTTAGATTTCGGATTCCATCTACTATGGAATTTAAAGTTGCAAGAATTTTGAAATGTCGCTGACCAAACACTTGATGCCAAAGTTCACATGGACTAATCTCAGTGTGAACTAGGGCTTGGTTTACAGGAGATATTAGTCTGTAAAGCCTTCCTTCTTGGATACCAATAACTTTAGCTTGATCTATGCTTGAGTCCTTTCCCCGAACAACTACCTTTCCATCAATGAAGGCTACTCTATCTCCTTTATCTTCTAAACTTCAAATAGAAAGTAATTTTTTTTGCAAATATGGAACAAATAGAATCTTGTTGAGGTGGATGTTGCTTCCATTCTTGAGTTTTATGGAAGTTGATCCAATGCCCTTCACCGAATAGCTTTTGTTGTCTCCAAGTTCCACAGAGTAAGTGGAATTTCCTTTTGATAAGGTCTTCAATTGGTTGGAGTGACCAGTCATGTGCCTTCATGCACCACTATCAATTACCCAAATGTCTTCGTCTTGGAATGTACCAGAGAGAGGAGAAAAGAGACCTTCATCACTTTCATTGATTAATGCCTTCTTTGAAGAAAATAAGAGACTCCATGCTTCCTTGATACCTTTCTTGAGATGGCTCGCAATCTTCTTAATGAACTTCTTCATTGTAGAGGAGATCTTCATGATGCCCTTAAAGAACCAAAGCTCTGATACCATGTTGAGAATTCAACAGGGCAATGAATATGTTAATTCTCTTTAATTGATAATTGTTTGTATTACCTTTTACTTATTAGCTTTGTTCGTTATTATTCCAATGTGCAATACATCAAACAGCTACCAAAAAAGAAAAAACAGTGTTACAGTGTATAGGTTGCAAGCCAAGGCCATAACTTCTCCTCTTGAGGGGAAAACCTGAAAATCTCTTCTTATCTTTTAGATCTTTCAATTGACAAATTACCATGACCTAGAGTCAGACAAATACCCTCCAAGATCAAGTCTTCCACGGCCCCCTGCTGTAATATCTTCGATCTCCCAGTAGATCCGAAATTTTGCTCCCTAGCAACTATTGCTACTTCTCTAGGAGAATTTGATCTCCCTCTAACAACCTTCCTCTTGACTTCGCTTGCCTTGACTTGAGTCCTAGGGCTAACAAAGATGCCCTAAGAGACCTTTGTTTGCCTTCCCTTCTCTCTTGCTTCCAAAATTGAACCTCAGACTATCCCGGCACAGAAACCCTAACTTCGCACTTCCAAAAGAATAAAGAAAGACCTTGTTGTGGCCACAACCACCACCTTATTAAAACCTGCTCTGAGGGCAAATTTGAATGGGTCCCCTAAGAAGTTTGATCTTTCGTTTCTCCGAATGATAACTGGAGTTGTGAGATGGAATTATGTCTTCAAAGCTGAATGGTTCAACGGTTTAATAATTATGGTTGCAATGCATTTTGAGATTAAAATGGAAACTATCATTGTGCATGCCTGAAGAGTGGCACGAAATGCTTGATACTATAATTCATGGAATCAACCTAAAGGTTCTTGAAGGTTGAATCATGTCCGGCGTTGAAACCTCGCCTAAGATGGTAGGAGTCCGAGATCGTCGTGTGATCGTTTCCCCTGATACCTGAACTCTAGATTTCGGGGAAATTCCTTGAGGGCTCTCAGTTCACAGTACCGAATGTGAATAAGTGAAAACAAAATTCGAAAGAGATGCATCCCCACCACGCCGAAAGACTTTAACCATTTCATCGCATGGCTATCCGTTTTGCTTTAATCATCAGTTCCCCATTGCCTAGCAAGTTTAGAGCCATCATTGTGCCGTGACCAAATAAAGATCACCGCGCCCTCCTGAGACTTAGAGCCCAAACGACTCACAGAACTCCCAGTTACAGAGTCTCTCTCTTTATGAAAGTTTTAATGAATGCAAGGTTTGTTTTTGGGCGTTTCTATCATATCTCTCATAATCATAGCTAATGTTAATTATTTCTGCAGGCGAGGACCAAGATAAGAAAAGCAAGCTCGACGAGCTAATGCATAAGCATCAGGAATGGCTGCGGGAAAAAGATGCAAGCGAGACCTAGCCGAAACAGAGGAATTTATGACAAGCAACAAGGAAGGCATACACAGTGGGGAGCTACGCAATAGACTACGGTGATTTCTTGTTGCTTATCCTCCCTCCAGCCCTTCCACTCTTGTAACAGAGCTTTCAATTGCAACTGCTAACTTGCAAAAGGATCTTACATCCTCAAATACCTGTCCAAGAAAAGGAGGTACGAGCTCAGAGATTTGTTTCATATGTACAGTGTTCAGTGGATCCTAGAAAAACGTCTTCCTTTGCTAGATTTGTGCAAGTTTGATAAGGCTCGATGGATGGAAACAACCGCACAGCACTCTACCTCGCAATCTGTCGAAGAAACATATGAACACATCGAAGAAACTCTGAATGAGTACAAATTCATTGTTGATCGCTGACCTGAATGCTCGGTTGATTTGAAAAATGCAATCACAGTCATAGAGAGGTAAATACACATGGACAACATATAGCTAAACTCTAAAGAATTCTTCGAGATGCAAAGGGATCAGAAGGCGGTAATGAAATTCGAGAAAGCAACGCAGCCTTTAAATGATCATAGCATGAACAGTACGCCTAGTCCACATGATACCTCTACCAGCGGGATTTTGTTGCCATGTGTCGTGGTTTTGGGATAAAATGGGGTAGGACATCCTAAAATTCTGAGAAGATAGGAAGTAGAACAGGTGTTGGTATAAGGGTTCTTGTGTTGCTTTGGGGACTCTAGATGACACCTTTGCATCATCATTATCAGTGTTGCAAAGACATACTCCATAAGAAAGGGATATGGAACCACCACATTGTATAATGGAGGCACGCTCTATACCCCTTAAATCAAGCCAGGTGTTAAAAAATGAGCACGTTGTCTGCATTTGCCTTCAGAGAATAAAAAGGAATAACATTCAGTCAATACGTGTGCAAAGGGATGGCATGCAGTGATTCTTCTTTCTACCAACATCCATTCATTTTTCTTCAGGAAATAGAACGCTCCAGTAGCAATGGCTTCACCGTGTTTGTTGTTTCATTAACCGTTACATTTTGTATATTTTAATTTGAATATGGAAAGGAAGAGGGACGGCCGAAGGTCAGGAGAAACCAACAGTCAGTTCTCTTTCTCCATAAGTATCACCTCTGGATAGAAGAAACGAGACTTTTTTGGCAGAACAGGGGTCGATTTTATTGTGCTAATAATGAAGACTATTTCGGTCAAGCAGAGGCCTTTCACAGTTTTAGTTTTTATGTTAAGAATGATACTATTGTCGAGGGCATGAGGAGATATATGTTTTGTTTTTATGCACAGTAATGACATACAGTTTATGACTAGTCTTGGTTATCCGAATATAATTTGATATCATGGTTAACTCATGAGCAGTCCCCTATTCGAAACCATATTAAACATCGGTTGCAAGTTTGATTTGTAGGAAAAAGAATGTGTATTCCCTTTACGAGTAATTAGATTGCAATTAAGCTTAAATACAGCCTTGTTCATCAGTGAACCCAGTAATTGATTCATTTGGACCTGGAATCCATATATGATGTTTAATCTCTTTTGATTATGCTCCTGCAGGATAGGTTAGAATAGTTAATATAAACAAAAGTAGGTAGAATCAGTATAGGTAGAGCTTAGTGCATATAGGTTAGTTGTTTCTTTTGATGATTTAATTGAAGTCTTCCTCCAAGAAACAGTCTTTCAACACATATAACAGTTTATGGGATCCTTTAAAACCCCTTGGAACTAGCCACTCCAAACGAAAGCAGATCTAATTGGGGTCTGCGATCGGGTTGGTTCCCTTTGTTGGCACAATGAACATTCGACGTGACAACAAACCCAAACACTTCGACTTCTTCAACCTTCTCTTCTTCGCACTTCCTTCTTTGACTTCCTTTTCTTCCGTCTTCTTCGCATAAGAGATGAGAGAGTGAGTGATTCAAATGGAGGACGAGTTCCTCTTATATATAGGCTTCATCAAAGGTGGATGTGGCTCGTCATGTAGGCCAACTTGACAGCGCATTAGGTTGACTTAATCTTGGAGGTATTTTGACAATTTCAAGACAAAAATGTTTTTATTTTGCAATTTACAATGTGCCCATAAGGTCTTCCATATATGACAATGACTCTTATACTTAGGACAAACCCTAGAAGCACTCAATGGGTGCTTGGCCTATAGAACAAAAGAACTTGAGCATGAAACCCATGCTTCAATAATAATAATAATTTCTTTTTCGTTTTACATTTACAAGAATACATTTCATACTAATGAAAACAAAGCCTAGTTACACATTTTTCAACACCAAAAAAGCAAGAGTCGAAATTTTAGGAGTTGACTAGATTTCAACAATTTGACTAGTATTAACTTTTGTTGACTTTGACCTATTATGAAGGCATAAAGGAGGGTTGAATTGGAATCTTTGTGGCAGTCTTGGTCTTGGTTTTTGGGTCTCAAATATCTCACTTTGATCTGATTCCATAAGAAGGGAAGTTGTTTGGCTTTTCCCCCTTGTGGGGTTTTGCCCTGGCTTGGAGCCTAATTTTCTATGTTCTTTGTCTCTTGTGATCTTCAAATTTTGTAATTTTTGGTAATTGCTTGATGAAGAACATAACAAATTAAATAAGAAGCCAGCAACTATTCACAAGTAATTATCATGATAGAGAAATCTACACTAATCTACAACACATTGATTTCTCAAAAAGCACATTATGGGGTTGTTAAGAGCAATACATTCTCTAGTCAATTGGTAAATCTTCGACAAAGAGGTTCAATTGCAGAGCACATTCAACAATTCCCAAAAGTTGATCTTAGGGTAAAGAACATTCTAGTAGATAATTTGTTAAAACATTGTATGGAAACTTTCAAGGAAAGCATCCAACATGAGGTGCATATCTTTGAACCTAAATCCCTAAAGGATGCTTTCAACTTGGCAAGGAAACTTTGGCTACCAACAACTATAGAAAGCATCATGCTCCCTCTCCTAACCTCGCTCAACCAATGGTGTTAACACCTCAACAAATGGATTAAAGAAGAGCAAAGGGACTTTGTTTAAATTGTGACAGAAAGTACAATAAAGGGGCATAAATGAAGTGAGAAGAACTTATTCTACATATGCTATGAAGAGGAAGATGATCGGGAATTAGAACCATGACAAGATTTACAACTAGAAGAGACTAAATGATATTTTGTCATGCATTCGCTGACACTAGGTACTCCACAAACCCTCAAGATAAAAGGACATGTCAAAAAGAAAAAGGTGACAATGTTGGTTGATTCAGGTACTACCCATAACCTCGTCAATTACAAGTTAGCAAAACTTCTCAATTGGTTTGTATTCACAACACCAAAATTTGAAGTAATGATTGCAGTGGTTACAATCATTGGGAACAGTGTCCCTTAATTTTCAACATATTTTCATGAGATTTTCCTTAGAAGGTAAAAAAATTAGCTTCAAGATATCCAAGGAAACCTTCTAAAGTAACAAGCTTTAACAACATGACCAAATTACTCAAAAAGGGATGCCATGTTGTAGTTGCACAATTGTGCTCACTAGATATTCAAACATTTATATCCTTTGCCCCAATGGATCTCCAAAAAGTGATCAACAATAATTCCAAGGCATTTGGAGGGGGGATGCCTAAGGGTCTTTCATCTTCCACCTACTCAAGATCATTACCATGTTATCCATTTGCAACTTAGAAGCACATCACCTAACAATAGGCCTTTATAGGTATCCATGTGCACAAAAGAGTGATATTGAGTGTTTGATTCAAGAACTATCAAAGACTAGCAACATTCAACCTAGCCAAAGTGCTTTCTCTTCACTAGTGGCAATCGCTACAAGTTCATCCAAGTTGTAGATAACTCATCAAAATGACCACTACAGATAAGTTTTCTATTCCCATCATTGATAAATTATTCGATGAATTGCATGGAGCAATGTTCTTTATTAAGTTGGATCTCCATTCAGGGTATCACCAAATCAAAATGAGGCAAGAAGACATTCACAAAACAGCCTTAAAAAAACGAAGGTCATTATGAGTTTTGGTTATGTCATTTCGACTTATTGAAGCAACCTTTAACATTTCAACACTTGATGAATTCTAATTTCAAACCCTTCCTTGGAAAATGTGTGTTTGTATTTTTTAATGACATAATAATCTGTAGTAAATCTTGGGAAGAGCATGTACAACATGATGATATGGTCTTAAAGTTATTGGCAGAGCAACAACTATATACAAAGCCTTCCAAGTGTGCCTTTGAGGTTCAAAAAGTGGAATACTTGGGTCATATTACATCTCACTAAGGTGTCAAGGTGGACCCTAACAAAACTAAAGCTATGGTGGAATGGCCAATCCCCAAAACCATGAAGAAACTTAGAATATTCCTATGATTAATAGGTTATTATTGCAAGTTTGTCACATCTAACAACATTATTAAAGATGGAAGCACTTTCTTAGACTTTCGAAGCATCTAAAGCCTTTGAAAAAATTGAGAAGGTTATGTGTACAACTCCTATCTTGGCCATACCTGACTTCACAAAACCTTTGTTGTGGAGAGTGATGTCTCAACCCATAGCATTGGTGCAATTTTAATGCAAGAAGGAATGCTCCTTGCCTTTGAAAACAAAGAACTTAAAAGGAATGAACTTGCTCAAAACCATTTATGAAAAATAAATGTTGGTCATACTACATGCAATTAAAAAAAAACGCCCTTACCTAACTCTTATTCTTGGCCATACCTGACTTCACAAAACCTTTGTTGTGGAGAGTGATGCCTCGAGCCATAGCATTGGTGCAATTTTAATGCAAGAAGGAATGCTCCTTGCATTTTGTAAACAACCAACTTAAAGGAATGAACTTGCTCAAAACCATTTATGAAAAAGAAATGTTGGTCATACTACATGAAACTAAAAAAAAAGCACCCTTACCTAATAGGAAGACACTTCAAAGTAAAAATAGAACATGATAGTTTGAAGTACTTCTTGGAGCAACAACGATGTTTAGAGCAACAAATTGGATTACAAAGATGCTAGGTTATGACTTTGAAATTTTATAGGAATATACAAAAAAGGAAAACATAATATGGTGGCAGATGTGCTTTCAAGGAAAGAAAAAAGAATAGAAAGCTTACTATGTGTTATTCTATTTTGCAATCTGATTGGGTGGAAGAAGCAAGAACAAAATGGAAGAAACACCAAAAGCTATGCAATATCATTCAAAAACTACAAGACAGCCCAAGTACATTAGATACATTTGTGTGGAATAATCATTTATTGCCGTATGAAGATCGCCTATATTTATGTAAGAATTCCAAACTCAAACAAGAATCCCTTTTGGTAATGCACACTTCTCCTATGTGAGGACATTCAAGGTTCCTGAAAAACTTACCAAATGATCAAGAAGGAATTTTCCTAGGAAGACCTTAAAACTGATGTTCAAAAGTTTTTGGTTGAATGTGTGGCCTGCTAACAAAATAAAGGAGAGAAAATCAAGACCCCAGGCCTCCTACAACCATTAGCTATACCAAGTCAACGCTGCGAAGAAGTTTCAATGGATTTTATTATAGATTTACCTAAATCTGAATGGAAGAATGTCATCATGGTAAAAGTAGATCAGCTGACAAAGTATGCCCATTTTTTCTCTCATTCACATCCTTTTCAAGCAAGTACAGTGGCAGCAGCATGCACACAAACAGTTCAAAAGCTACGGATTGGTGTAAGTGACAAATCTCCAATTTTCACCAGAAGTTTTGCATTGAATTATTTTCTTGTTGGGGTAATCAATTGGCTCACAACTCATCTTATTATCCTCAATCTGATGGGAAAACTAAGATTGCGAATAAATGTTTATAAGTATATCTTTGTTGCTTTTCATATTACAAACCAGACATAATGGGTCAAGTGCTTTCCCTTAGCAGAATGGTTGGACAAAACATCCTTCCATACCTTCACAAAAATGTCCCCATTTATGGCATTTCATGGATATCATCCTCCATTCATTGCATCACACTTGAAAGTAACTACAAAGGCTCAAACAATGGAGGACCATATAGCACACCAACAAGTTCTAAAACTATCGAAGAACTTGGTTATAACACAAACTAAGATAAAACAAGCATATCAGCATTTAAACGAAAGAGAATTTGAAGTGGGGAATTGGTTATTTTGAGGCTACAACCCTATAAATAGATGTCCCTCAAGCAACATAATGACAATAAATTAGCACCCAAGTATCATGGCCCCCATAAGGTGTTGCAAAGGATTGCAATTATGGCCTACAAATTGGAGCTACCTCCATCTTCAAGTCTACATCCAGTCTCCCATGTTTCTTGCTTAAAAAAGGTAATTAGTATCAAGATTTTAGTCCAAATTACCTAAGATAATGGAGGGGGAAATATCATACTAGAACTAGAAACAATCCTTGAAACGAGGAAGATGTAAAGTGGGAAGATGAGCTATTCATGCATAAACACACAGTGAGTGAAGTGTTGAGGACAACATTGTTTGAAGGGGAGGGGCATGTTAAGCACAAAACACCTTATGAAGCCCTAGATATGGCGCTATTAATTTTTAGTGTTGTATTAGTAGGTAGGCCAAATTTTTCATTTTACCCTTTCATTATAATTGCACCCTTTTTCTCTTATATCTATACCAAGGAGACCTAGTCTTAGAAACATCTCATCATATCTTTCATATCGGTTTCACTATAAAAGGAGGTTTCCCCCTCCAAGTGGATTGTATTCATTGATTTTTTTATCATTTTTAAGCCACTTGGATCATCACATTCTCTACAATGTGCCTAGCAAGCCCTTTGTTTTGATTCCCCCCCGCCCCACCAAAATAGCTCCTTGCCACTTGTTTTTTTTCACAAACATCCATAAGGGCATCTGGTAGATGAGCACCAACAAAGCGATAGATGAGGAGCAATTCCAAACCAAGCTTTTCAAACATAATAGACCAACACTTCTTAATCACATCATTGATTTGTTTAATGATTAATCATGATGTTTTTTCGAATTTTTCCTAGACACAGTCTCACCATATCATTCATCAAATTCATAAATCGAGATCCAACTCTAATCCAGTCAAATGCCAAATGATAATTGGTCTATCACACTTTCTCTAGGTTATATGCAATAGCCTTGCATTTATTGTTATCCAAGGAGATTGAGAAAAGATAACTTCAAGCTAGAGGACAGCAAGCACCAAGCTAGAGCACCAAACCATTAATCATATCGTCACTCCTAGAGACATCATTGAGGAGGCGAGACATCACTCTTCAAAATTCTTTTGTTGCTTTGTCAACTTTCAAAATGTGTTTGACTTTGTGCCAAGAAAAGCCCTATCCCAAAGGCTTAGAGATATTGACATCTCAGATATGCTTATCACAACTATAATTTGCCTCTGTGAGTCCACCCTTAGCCAACTCCACACAACTCACCAAAATTTTGGACTTCATTAGGAGCATCATTGGGGTTAAATAGGGAAATGATGTTAAATAGGGTTTCCCTCCTTCACTAACTTTGTTTGGGATATAAATTAACAAGCTTCAGTATTTTTTCATGCGCATATTCAACCAAGGGACTCAAGTTTTGATCCCTATCCTCCTCTCTATAGTTGACATAACTCTCTTGTCCTCCACCCCTTACGGTTTGCAAAGACAACTTGATGCCTTGTCCAAATTTTGTGATCTTCGTCAATTGATAGCGAATTTAGGCAAAACCAAGGCTATGACCTTCAATAAGACAAGGATCGTTATTTCAAAGTATCATTTTTACTTTCAAGGTGTGGCAATCGAGATCACCACAGCTTACACCTACCTAGGTGTTCACTCTTCTTAAGCATCAATGCTTCCGAAACCATTCTCAACATATTCAACCCAAGATGGACCTCATGGAAAGACTCGTTAGAGTCAGAATTCTTTATGGATTGGGGATTTGAGAGCGCAATTTGTCAGAGTCTAACTAGGCCATGAGAAAGAGGATTTAGCTCCTTGTGCTTCATTGCATCATTAGATGCAAGAGAACGATTCCTCAAGCCATTATTCAAGCATGTAGTCTCCCCTTTTAGGATCAAGACTACTTTTGGACTAGTATTCCTTTTGCACCCAATTCAATGATTTGTAGACTCTTCCACAAGTAGATCCATTGCCCCCATCTCGCTTGCAGCTCTTCAGAGACCAGAACCACTTCTAGTACTCCTAGTCAAGCTCATTGCTAGATTGCAAAGTCCTCTTCTCTACTTCATAGTTGGTCGATATGCCAATTAACCATCTCCCCCCATTCAAATACTCTCTTGATGTCCTCAATCAACTCCTACATAATAAGCAAGAGTTGAATAAGTGAAGGAATAACTCATACCTATGATGTTTAGTAAGTTAATATGATGTATTTATAACAATGGAGACCAATTCTATAAGTCTATGTAAGAATGAGAAATGAGAGAAGTTAGGGCTAAAGATCTCTTGAGAGACTCATGGAGATATTATGGAGATAGTTATGTTGTTGCTTGAACTAAATGTCCAAGTATGACATAGTTGTTATGGTCACCTACAATTATATAATGGTACCATTTGTACAATATAATTACACACGAGAATAATATTCAATATAACTTCCCCTTCGAGGGTTTCTTAAGTCTAAATTCTTTGTGTCCCTTGCTTCATGATTGTCTATTAAAGCCAACAATTGGTATCAAAGCGATAGTTGTGGTCACTGTGTTTGAAAGAAAGCATGACAGAGAGGGGCAAGGGCAATGCAAGGATCACGTGTTACATCTCCATGAAATCCATCTATTTGTTTTGATTTGTGTCCTAGGGACACAACCCAAAGGATTATTTCCAATTTATTTTTTATCAATTGGAATGAATACCTAGGGAATTAAAATAAATCCGTAGAATGAATTAGTTGCTTAACTATTAATCACATCTAGGGATTAGGTAATTTTGCTAAGCAATTGAGATTAAAGACATGTTTGTCAATAACTCACCAGGTAGCGATCAATGCCATTGCCATATGAAGTAATAAGCAAAGGGACCCTGGTTCGCTTGAGGCCACCATGGAACTGCCCAAGGAAGGTGGAAAAGAGGAGAATAAGTTAGACAAGAAGTTATCAAGAAAGAATCTAAGATTCCAAATGGTTGTAAGCAGCACATAATGATCAGCAATCATCCAGACACTGATGATGCAACAACTTAAGAAAACTCTAATGAAGAAGCAATAGCGATAATTGAAAAATATGTGTACCACTATTGCAATGCTTTCAAGTCTTTTGGTTGAACATTCTAGTCGCAATGCTTCTTCTTAGAGCATGGAGTACTCTCTTATAGTGAAAGTCGAAACAATACATATAAGCTCTAGTATTTTTGCAACAAAGAATCATTTTTTATAATACTTTCAAGTACCATACTAGAGAGAATCCCTTCCATCAAATATATGTGTGCAGGAGAGACAATTCTCCGGACCAATTTTGAACGAGTGCTAAGTCGGCATCTGCTCAGCGAATTGGAGATGTTTATTTTGGAGAGAGATAGATAAGTCATTAAATTAAGGACAAGAAGCTGCTAGACCAAATTAAATCTAAGCAAAATTTATGGTTACCAACAAGATAGAGTTGTTGATTTTGACTGAATGATTTGCAATTGGTGAAGGAGACTATGATGTGAAAAAACATTTTCTTTTGGTTGTTCTGTGACCTTTGTGCACTATACCAGTGTAACAAACAAAGTTAATATATTCAGAGGAATGCTCTGATACCAATGTAACGAGCAAAGTTCGTTTACGCAGAAATAATCTCAGGATACTTCGAAGATAAGAACATCCATTATAGGATAAGTAATTGTATATTGAATATTATATAAAAGAATTAATATGATGATTACAATGGAGGTGAGGGCCTAATTATATCCCCTGGTTAGATACCTCTTCACCAACAATCATGTCCTTAAGGACACACCTCTTCATTAGCTAATTACTAGTTGTACAGTGATGTGTGGTTTGACGGTAAGTCACCTGGGCAAAACCCGGGCAGACCGAAGTTCAAATCTCATTGAGTACAATGACCTGCTGTGGTAGCGGCTAGAGGGGCGGATTCCCCTTTCCCGTGAGTCTGCTCTTGCTAAAATCATAGGAACTTAGTATACCTGACTTGCAAGTGGTTGGTTATGCTCTTGGTGTTATAGTGGCAGCTATGAGGTTTGATCTTGGGTCTCCCCTAGATTAGTCCTGGCAGTTACCGATTCACCATGTGGTTAAAAAAAAGAAATTACTAGTTAATTAACCATTATTTATTATTATTAATGTCTACATTATTTATATTATTTTGTATATATTTATTCATAACATTGCCTTCCTCTTCAAAAAGCTTTGTCCTCAAAGCTTACTAATGAAAAGGCTTGATCTCTTTTTCTGTTTTGAATGTCTTATTGTCTTCAAACTGTCATCTTAGTTGATACAAGACAATATGATCCTTTGCGTGATAAATAAAATTGTCCATTTGAGAATGGATCTAACCATCCTAAATTAATTTTCTGTGGAATCTTCCAATCACTCGAAATTTGTATGAATTGTTATCATAGGACTGGATTCTGCAAACTTCAGTATTCCTTGGAACATAAATCTGTTGTTTCTGTTTTGAATAGTTCAAATATGTTGACTGACTTAGTTGTCTGCTCTTGTGATTTGGATGTCGATAAGGAGTTCTAGCAGTTTGATCTTGCCCTAATCTATTTGTGGTGATTTCTTGGTTTATTGGGGGTATCTAATTTCTTTCAGGTTCAGAAATTGCTTGATTAATTGCGAGATCTTCACTTGAAAAATTTTGTGTTTGGACTGTAACTTTTGAATACGTCTTCAACTTATTTATCCTCTTCTTGAGTTGTCATATTGACTAGATCAGTGTTTGTTCCTTTATCTTCGACTTCGAATGTTAAGGCTGGAGACTTCAACACTTCTTCTTAAGTAGTTCTAACTTGTCATTTAGTGACTTCTTGTCACTTTTAAGCTTTTTTATTTGTGTAAGAAGGTTTTGGTTATGATTCCTTAGACATAAAAGCTCTTCGCTTTCTAGATTGTTGATTTTATTCTTAGTATCCTCCTCATCTTTTAAACTTTTGATTTGTTCGAATAACCTTTAAGGGTTTTTAAACGCAAATTTTCTTCTTCCTTTTCTAACAGACTGTCGTTGAGTTTCTTCTCAAAACTTTCCTTTCTTCTTATAATTTGTGCTTTTTAGCTTTACACTTTTTGCTTTGTTCAAGGAGTTTTTGATTATGATCTTTTAATCATGAATTTTCTTCAGTTTTAGTAGATATGACTTCTTCAAGCTCCTTTTGCTTCTCTGATTGAATCTCTTGGAAAATCAATTTCGAAATCTCCTTAAGGTCTTGTGATGAGCGTGTTATCGATTTTCACTTCATGGTCATGTCCTGGAAGGTGATCATCTTCTTTATATAAGGAAACATCAAAATATTGTTTTCTATGTTTGACATGAACGTACCCAATTCTTTTAACCAAAATTGACCAAAAATTATGTCAAACTTTAAGTTAAACATAGTTACGACACGGAATTGAGAGTTGCATTCATAGTGGTCAATTATTACTTGTAAATCATTAATTTCATATTCTTTTGCGCCAAAAATATTTTTCCTTTCTCCTATTCTTGACTCTGGAATTAATAGTTGATTTGTCAAATTAACATTGATGTAATTTTTCTCGTCACTTGTGTTGATAGCGATATTAATCTCTTTTCCTTGGGTATTCCCTTTTAATATAAGTGATCTACAATCTGCAATTGAAAGACCTTTGTAGGAAAATCTTCCTTCCTTCATATCTGGGTTAAACTCCATTTTGTTTTTTTCGAAATGAGATTAGGGTTCCAAAAGTAAACTTTCCTAATCATTTATAATAAAATATTATTATTATTATTATTATTTAAACCTTCACAACTTTACCTTCCTTCAACCTTGATAATGAATATTCGCTAATCCTCACTTTTAAAGAGTCGGAAATACTTCTTCCTCACTAAATTAAATATATTAAGATTGCCCTTTTATCACTTCAAGGTCCTTTATATTTTTCTTTCTTAAGAGAAGCTTGCTTTCTATAATATATATATGAAATTGCAATTCCTTTTTAATCTTTTAATCCTTAAAAAAACCTTTAATAATTCTACCTAGAATTGTCTTTTAATATTTGTGTATAAAAAAATTTATTTGACTTCCAATAAATCACTTTTGAATCAATTTGATGTTACGAATGGTCACGACATTCCTTAAGGGTTGCAATGACTAAGCAGGAATTGACTGTAAGGTTTTCTAGCATAGCGAGATGTACAGGACAATGTGAGTGCATGTTCAGATATGTGCACAAGGTGACAGTGGCGTCAACGGAGGAACATTGTCATTGTTGGTGTACGCTAGTGTTGCTGTGGTGACGTCACCGAGGCAATGGCAGCCCTGTGTGGATGTACGACGACAATACAAAAATTGGTTGCGGTTGTTGGTGCAAGGTGGACGACGAGACTACGGTGACAGGGATCGTTGTGAGTTGTGTCGAGTGGTGGCTAGGGCGACAGAAATCGTGACCAGGGATGGAGGCATATCAAATCAAATGATGGTGAAGATCGAAAGGGGGAACATCCCCATCATTCGTATAAGAAAGTTTCAGAACACGAGAGAATTATCTTAAACCAAGAAAATCAAGAGTTATTTAGGGTTTCTCTTAAAGAATACCTCCAGCTAGCCAAAAACAACAATAAGGGTTGCAAGGATAAAAAAAGAGATAAAAGATATGTTTGCAGTAGTATGTTGATCCCCTTAATCCACAAATCTTTAAAGGTATGTAAAGATTTTTGAAGAGGATCCCAAATACCTTCCCAGCTAATTATTGGTATGATAAAGAATGCAAGGATGTGAAAAGACTTCTCAAAGAAGAGTCTAGCAAAGAAAACATGATTATATATAAACAATTGATAAAATCAAAGAAAGAAACTTATGTGATTTCCTGAAGGAAGGAATTAATTTCTTTGGGAAAACATAATCCCAAAGGTTTCTGCAAGGAACTACAGCAAAAGAAAAAGAAAATAGAAAGCAATATCACAGAGGCTCAGTGGTTAGACTATGCAAAACTTTTGTATGAGCGGACAAATGAGAAAAATAAGCCGCCAATAATTGTTTCCTCAACAAAGCTATTTTTGGTTGCTGATATTGAACAAAACATAAAGAAACTAGCAAATAGGAAGACACAGGACATTAACAATTTACAAGCAGAATTTTTAAAATGGGGAATGAAGCTTCTGGCTCGTCACATCAAGGAGATTTTTAATAGAGTCAATCAAGATAGCTTTCCAGTTGAGTGGACAACCAGTGTTGTTATACCTCTTCACAAAAATGGAGATATAAATAACCCTTCTAACTACCGTACTATTGTGATCAACCCTCTTCTTGGCAAACTTTTTGGGAGCATGCTAGAGCGCAGAATCAGCAAATGGGCAAAAAATGAGGGAAAAAGCGCAAAGGGGCAGCTTGGCTTTAGGCCTAAACATTGTACCATTGATCATTACATCACCCTAAGACACTTCATTGAAAATGTTTGGGACAACCATGGTGGGGAAGCATTTTTTTGCTTTGTTGACTTCAAAAAAGCCTTCGATACTGTCCCTAGAGATAAACTATGCAACATCATGGAAAAACTAAAGGTCCCAAAGGAATATAGGGCAGTTGTTCATAAACTCTATGAGAGAGTTAGAGCCAGGATCAAAACAAAGGAAGGCATGTCTAAACGCTTTGACAGTAACATAGGAGTCAAACAAGGATGTCCTCTTTCTCCCACATTATTTGGTTTATATATTGATAAACTTGAGGAGTGGATAAACAATACCAAAGGAGAAGGCATCCAATTTGCAAGATATGTGGTGAAACTACTTTTATATGCATATGACCTTATTCTTATCGCTAAATCTGCTCTAGGTTTGAGAGAACACTTGAAAGCTCTCGAACTCTTTTGTCAAGAGGTGGGAATGCAAGTAAATACCAGCAAAACTAAAGTCATGATTTTTTCTTTGAAAAGAAAGAAACATCAGGGTACTTTTCTCTTTGAGGGCAGCCCCTTGGAGGTGGTAGATGAGTACAAATATTTAGGGATTGACTTTCACTATAGGCTTAGCTGAGAGACATGTAGAACAAAGAGAATCCAAGGAGGGTGGAAAGCTTCTTATCTCCTTCAGAACAGATGTAGAAAAGCAGAACTATGGGATTGGAAGACTAAGAAAACCCTCTTTGGTATATTAGTGGTGCCAGTTATCCTCTATGGGTGCGAAATATGGGGGAGCAACATGTCAAACCACAAATGGCGACAAATAGAAAGAATTCAAAAGCACCTGATCACAAGTAGCCTCATAGTTAAATCAACAGTCCCATATGATATCCTTCTAGATGAGGCTGGTATATTTCCAATTGAGAAGTCAGCGATCATTAATTTGTTAGAGTTCCCTAAATATGGTTGAAAAAATGGATATGCACCGATGGCCCAATTGGTTTGAAGAAGAATTAAACCGCCGAAAAAAGACACAGATGAAACAAAACAAAAAGTGGTTAGGCAAATGGCACATAAATTTGCAAGATTGCCCTCACACTAAGGAGGAGATAAAAAGGTGGGTGTTTGAAAATTTTAGAATTGCCATGTGGACAAAGCAAGTAGGAAAAAAGAGAGCATACTATGTCAAAGAATTTAAGCCATCGTGGAAACATGATGATAAAGAGTATTTGAGTTCCTCAATCAAAGGAACAACTAAAATTTTAATTGCTCGGCTGAGGACTAGCTCTCATCATCTAAGATGTGAAACTGGTAGATGGGTGGTCCTTAAAGAAGATTGGGCAGAACGAACTTGCATCTTTTACAACAAAGGGGTGGTAGAAACAGAGTGGCATTTTATCAAAGAGTGTGTTGTGTATGAAGTTATCCGTCGTCCGTTTGATGGCAGCCTAAAGGTGAACAGTCTTAGTGAGCTTTCTGAGGAGACGAGGCTTCACAAAACAGTGAATTTCTTATTCAAGATCCATAACAACAGAATCAACCTAGAAAAAAATCTAAATAAGGATTAAGTGATAGTGGGTGGTCCCTTAGAGATGAGAGATGGCCTTATTGTGCAACCCCCCTACATTTGGATGCACACTCGCCTAATCCCCCTTGAGCAATTTCAATGTGGTTCTCATCACCTCCGGGTTGACACTGACAATCACATCACGTAAGGGAATAAGATATGCCACCGTTTCCATCTTCATGAGACCGAGACAAAGGAGAACATCATCTTCATGTGCTCCATCTATTAGAAGATTAGAGCACGACAGTTTTATTGTCGTTTTGGGGAGTCAAAAAAAATATCTATCCAGGTTCTTTTGTTTCTTGGAGAGGATATGCCTGCCCTTATACATGAAGGTCTTTGTATTCAAAATCTCGCTCATTCCACCCTTTTTAGCAATGTTTAGACCTAGTTCATCTAATTACAAATTCCTTCCCAATGCTTCTAACAAATATGGATACCAAAACAAGGACAAAACAATAGCATTACATCAAATATTAGATTAGGAGACCTTGGGATGCCACTAGTGCTCGAACAACCAAACCCGTGTGGTCTTGTCACCCTAGCTTTTGATGTAGCTCAAAATGCACCAATAGTCAGGTACTACATCTAGGTCTTGGTCATAAATTTTTGCGTCGAAACAAGGACATATATCTCATACCTTATTTCCCGACTCTTCCATATCTTTGAACCAATCATCTATCAAGAATTTATTCCCTTTAGCCTCAGAGATTATGAGAGATCGTTTCAGGGGATGATGATCGCCCTACAAGGCAAGACCCCCACCCCCCGAGGGCAACGATTCTTAGCCTTTCATACCTTATCGCACTTGCATGTATCTACATCATTAAAATATTTAGGGTTTGGACTCTTATCAACATAGGATAAAATTGTTTATATCATGATTTCCAAGAGATGCTTTAGCACTCCAATTTTGTATTCTCATGAATGTACTTAGCAATCCCATTAAACAATTTGTTGTCATTTGTTGAACATTAATAAAATTATCATATCTTATCTTACCTATTATGAAGAATAAAGGCACAGAACTTCATTTTGTTGGAGTTTTTACTCACCTCAAGTTTATCCATGGTAAGCTTTGTGATCATGGAATTCCATTATGTCTTTTTTATTTTAGTTCATGGTTCTACTTTTATTTCAAAGTGGTTTAAACAATTCATAGGGTATTATTATCTTTCTATTAAATTGCTAAATATAAGAAATTTTCGCACATTCAAGCGTAGCCTCATTATATTAGTAGTAAGTTAAACCATTGGAATATCCAAGGCAATTTAGAAAGCATAATTGTATCGAAGCAAGTGTTATTTGGACATTTTAATGATTTGAGTGCAATGTATGCTTACCTAGAAAGTCTAAATCCAAGGAGTTACAATATGTGGGGATCAATAGATTTGAACGAGAAGGGTAAAAAATCAATTGCAAGCCTCAAATATGGCAAATGGGCACAACAGAAATCCTATTGATGAAGATCCCATAGCGTCCTAATTCTCATGAAAAATCAAAAGATTGAGAGGAGTCAAGGGAAAAGAAGGAAGAACCAAGGCTCAAAAAAGGAAACTCCAGTAACCAAAAAAATTTCATCTTCTATTCAAAGTGGCAGTGCAATGCTATACATAATAAGAACAAGAATATATTAAATAAACCCAAGGGCCATAAACCTTCACTCTCATGACTAGCTAATTAATCTTTATATTGTCATGAGAGTTCTTGTAAATCATCATTCATATTTTTCAGATATAAATCTAAGTCATTAGACATGAGGACATGGGACACAGAGGACACGAAAATACGAGTATCCAACACGTGACATGGCGACCCCTCCAAACATGACACAAAGGACACATCATATATTATATATTAAAAAATATAAGAAGATTAGTGAATTACACATAAAATTTGAAATATATCAAACATTTACATGATGATGATACAAATTCAATCACACAACTAATGCATATAACCAAAATAGCAGTGAGTTCAAATACAATCCTGCTCTTCACCAAAAATACATCAACAAAGAAGCCCTAAAGGCCTATATATTCCAAAAAAATCATGCTACAACAAATAACTAGCACTATCTATCATCAAAATCATTGCCTATGTTGGGATCATCATCATCAATATCACCCTCTAAGCATTAAAATAAGATAAAAAAAATCTTAACATGTCAAATCAAGATTTTGTTTGAGCGAAGGATGCATTTTTACTAGGGTCGTCACAGAGGAGTTCAACAATCAATGCCACAGTCCACCAACATCAAGGTACATAAAGGGCTTTGTCCTCTTAATTAAATGCTAGTTCCATACTCTCATACATGACAAACTCCAATGGAAACGTTGTAATCCCCTAATCTTGAAATGTTGAAAACTACTACATCTCTTGGATTTTGAGTGGGATCTAAAATTCTACTTTCTCCATATGAATCCAATGAGGGCGAAACCAATCTCGAACATCCTAAGTCAATTAATAGTAATGTTAAAAATTCAAGTAAATGGTAATGTCACTTTCACTTCAAGAATTCAACATTATCATTAATAGCATTAGTAGGACCTGGACAAATCCACGTCCCAACACTTGGAATCCCTTCTAACATTGCTTAATTGCCCTTAGTTACACTCCAAAACCTTCGAGAGGTTCAAAATTGTGACTGAATTGCATGAGAATGAGGCAATAAATCGATTTCAAGATTTTTTTTCACATGACACATGTCCAAATTTTAGGACACCAGTAGGGCTCATGTCCGACACCAGTCAAACTAGTGTCCTACGAATAGGACACGAGTCAAACTCATACCAAACACGTGTCACCCGCGTGCCATGTCTAATACAAAGGATTCAAGACACTGGGGGGGCATGTCAAGTGACTTAGATATAAATATATATGGATTTCCTTCTGCGCTCTTATTTGGATTGGATATTTTTGCAATTATAGAACAACTTCATTCATACAACTAGTATCAAAGTGGGTTTTGATTCACCACTACCTTATGAACAAGTTTATTTTTTTGATGGTAAAAAATATGAACGCATCACTCAACCTTCAAATAAATTACAACTAAGAAACCCTATATCAAAGAAGTTGGTAATGTTATATTTTATAAATACTTATCGATGTTTGATAAGAATGATGACACGATCTCAATAGCATAGCGTGGATGTACAATTGCAGACACAAAAACAATTTCCTTAATTATCACATAGGAATCTACATATCTTAACGGTGCATATCACTAGAAAAGACCACTAATCGTTAGCATAAGGGTATGTTGGCACAACTAAAACTATCAATTCTATAGTATAGGGTGTGTGGATGAATATTTGAACATTTTTTAGTTGATTGTCATGAGCATGGGTGGGCTTCATAATCACACTTGTCTGTGTGTCAATTGATCATATTGCATCCCACTCTCATCTTCCAAAGAAAAGAAAAAAACAAGAAAAACTTCAAAGAATTACTTCCAAAGGTTTCTATGCCATAGAATTTATTCCTATCTACTCTTGTTTAAATCATGTTGCAATCCATGGTAATAACAGGATCTAAAAGAAAAGGGTTAAATATACAAGGTGGCATTGCGATCAAAAGCCTACTGAGATATTACTTTTGGTTCTATTGATTCTAGTTGACAGCTATTATTTCGATAAATTGATACACAAGGTGACAAGTTAAGGGCCATACAATCAATGGAAAAAAAGCTTAAAGCCTACACGAAATTGTGGATGAAACCATAAAATGAGTTGCCTCTATAGCCACTTTCTTTGTTATGAATAAAGTTCATATACACAGCAAAATGTTAAAATTTCTGTTTTCCCACCCCGGTTTTCAGTTTCTCCTTATTTCTCCCATGTAGTTAAATGCCCTTTCCCATAACCATACATTCAACAAGCTGGAAAAAATAAATTTTGCTGAAAACACAAATTCTGGAAAAATTTACAGAATGCTGGAAATTGCAGAAATAAAAATCAGCAGTAATAAACAGCCATTAAAACACATTAAAACACTGATATTTTTGGTCAACGTGACCCTGGAAAAACCCCCTACAACTCTTGGGGAAAACCAGTTTGAGAGCTCTTCGTTATTTCTGAAAAAAAAGTCTTTTTACAGCAAGAAAATTTCAGCAAAAATTACAGCAAAATAATTTTTTTCAGCAAGCAAACTTATCCGTTTTCAGCCCAACAGACCACCTGAAAACTTCTCAGTTTTCAACAAAAAATCAGCTTTTTCTGCTTGTTCTTGTTGCTGTTCTGCTTGTCTTTCTGCTGTTCTGATTTTGCTGAAGAGCTGCCTGGTATGTGTGCCAAACTGCTGCCTCTTTCTCCTTCTTGTCCACAAATCTCCCTTGCTCTCTTGCTCTCCTTCTCCCAATCTGCTCATGAAAGAATGAATGATCTTTTCCTCCTTTAATATAACTCCAAGTGACTTTTAGGTGATCCAAGTGACTTTTGGGTGATCTCTAAATCCAATGGCTGAAATAGATTTAGATCAATGGATGAGATTAAATGCACATTTAAATCTCACTTTCTATTTTTTAATTCACCCACTTTAATAAAGACCCACTTAGTCATTTATTTCCAAAGTCACTTTTCCTTTCTAATTTTTCATTGACTTTATAAAAGTCACTTTAAAATTAGACTTAGTAACTTTATCACTTAAAGTCACTTTTAAATTAGATTTTAACTTTATAAAAATTATAAAGTCACTTTAGGAGAAAAATTAAAATCTTTTGGACACTTTTCCCTAGGCCAAAGATCAAAGCCTAAGGGAACCCCCTGTCCTCCGGTACCAAATTTCAACACTCCCTCTTACCGAGGAAGGTGTTCCTCACCACACCCATCTTGTCTCTGAAGTAAACATGCTTGCCCCGTGGTAAGGCTTTGTAAGAATGTCTGCTACCTGCTCATCAGTGGAAATATACTCAAGCTTCACAGCTCCCTTCTGAACATAGTCTCTGATGAAATGATATCTGATCCCGATATGCTTTGACCTTTCATGAAATACTGGATTCTCCGTGAGTTTAATGCAACTCTGATTATCACAGTAGATCACTGAAGGTCTCAACGGCTGACCAAATAAGCCAAACAACATCTTGCGAACCCAGATGGCCTCACAACTAGCTAGACTGGCTGCCATATACTCTGCTTCTGCTGAACTCAGTGCTACTGACTGCTACTTCCGGCTGAACCATGACACTACTGCTGAACCCAACCCAAAACAACACCCTGAAGTGCTCTTCCTATCAGAAGCACAACCTGCCCAATCAGAATCAGTGTATCCTACCAATCTCACTCCATCTCCCTGCCTGTAGTCCAAACCATAATCCAATGTCCCCTGCAAGTACCGCAAAATGTGTTTTGCAGCCACCCAGTAAACCTTCCTAGGCTCACACATAAACTGACTCATCGTGTTGACTGCAAAACAGATATCTGGTCTAGTGTTGACCAAATACATAAAGGAACCAATCAACTGCCTGTACAATGTGGGATCACCAACTCGGAATCCGAAGCACGAAGCTTCTTCCAGTTGGTGATCATCGGTGTCGCCATGGGTCTACAATCCTCCATGTGGAATCTGCTAAGGATGTCCACAATATACTTCCCCTGCCCCAGGAAGAAATGCCCCTCCTCCTGCCACACCTCCAAACCCAAAAAGTAATGCATCAAGCCAATGTCCTTCATCTCAAACTCCGTCGCAAGATCTCTCTTGCAGTGCTCTATGAGTCTCTCTGCACCTGTAATGACCAAGTCATCCACATACAGCACCAGAATGAGAGGCTCCTCACCTATCACAAGAAAGAAAAAGTTCGGATCTGCCTCACTCTTTGTGAAACCCATCCCCTGCAAATAAGTATCTGTCCTGGAGTACCAAGCTCTGGGAGCTTGCTTCAGGCCATAAAGGGCCTTCTTTAGTCTGCACACATGGGACTCCTTCCCCCATGCACCTCAAAGCCCTGTGGGCCTGTGGCTGCTCAATGTACACCTCCTCCTGTATGAAGCCATTGAGAAATGCGGTCTTCACATCCATCTGGTGGATCTTCCAACCCATCTCTACTGTTATCGATATAATGGAGCGAATCGAAGTATATCGAGCCACGGGAGCGAAGGTCTCCTCATAATCAACTCCCTCTACCTGGGAGAACCCTCTAGCCACAAACCTCGCTTTGAATTTCTCAATGCTGCCATCTGCAGCATGCTTTACTTTGTAAAGCCATCTGGAAGTAACCACGGACTTGCCCTCAGGCCTCGGCACCACCTCCCAAACATCATTCTTCATGATAGAAGAATACTCCTCCTGCATGGCCTCTCTCCAGACCTGCTGGCTAGCTGCCTCCTCATAGCTAGAGGGCTCAGAGTCAAGGATGCTGGTAACCATCGCCATATAGCTACAAAATCTCTCAGGTGGTCTACTCTCTCTGACCGGCCTCTTCGGCTCAGCAACAGATGTGGCATCTCTTAAGGTGTCCTGAAGCCACTTGGGCTTCCTCTTCCCTGAGCATGCTTCTCCCATAGGAGAATGAAACTCCTCCTCCTCATCACCATCAGTAGCCTGAACTCCTAACTGTCTGTCTATTGTCCTCCTGCCTGCACCTGAACCTGTAGAAGCTGAGGTACCGTGTGAACTGTCCATCAGTGGACTCCCTAGTGAACTACTCTG
>APFE031261730.1:129230-164683 GCA_000404065.3 Pinus taeda
CTTCTTCATGAGTCATGCTAGAGCTTTCAAGTTGCTTACTAGGTGTTTGCATTTTCTTTCCTCAGGGCATCAGTTACCAATAATAATGCTCTACTATGCCCTTTGAATTCCTTCAAAATAATTTTTCAAACCAAGCTTAAACAAAAATTTAGAAAAATCTACACACCTTTTTCCACTTTGTAGGAGCTCGATATTGCCTTTGATGTATCTATGTAATTTCGGATCATCCAATTCTAAAATTGTGATCTACAGTAGCCCTCTGTATCCTCTTTCCAATGCCACCATTCTGATCCAAATTGGATTCTCCAAGGAAGAGTTATGCCAAATCTCCCATAGTGACCTGATGATAGACTAGTTCAGTAGAGCAAAATTGTATGACGTGCCACGTGTCCCTGTTTCGACCTTTGGCTCTGAAAAATATATACAAGAAACTACAGTCCATCCTCTTTCTGCACCATCTTATAAAATTTTAATTCGATGCTTAGAGATAAAGTTATGATGATTTTCCCCAGGTCACCTGTTTGGAATGTAATTCAGGAGTCTGCAAAGAGACCAACTTCCTCAGATCATATCTCCGCAAATATAGCGTGAAAATCTCTGAAATTTGGATCCTATGTTTAGTGCAATTTTGTCTCAAATGGTTTTTTTCTTTTTGCTTCTGAAACGTTGTAGAAAAAAATTTATAGCGAAAATTCCACGATGACCTATTTGGAGCAGCGAAACCCTAGAATCCAAAGCTCTGATACCAAATGTTATGAAACCAGCTCACAAAAAGATAGAAAGATATATCAACTCCTTAGAATTCAGCCTCTTCGAGGGGGAAACCTCCTTTACATTACACAAATGAATGATTCTTTGATGATTCAAATAACAAAACCTCCTTTCTATATATAGGAGTCTAAGGAGTCACAATATAACCCAGACGACCTAACAATAATAATATAAAGGCACAAAATAACAATATAGGGATTCTATGGGGCATAGTAATAACAATATGGGGATAATAGGCGCACAACAATATTAATAAGGGATATAACTACAATAGTAATATGGTAATCACTAGTATTATAGGGACCTAATATTGTAAGCAACAAAGATTGCATTTTCACTGGATATTTTTAGACATAATTATTTTCTTGTCTTGGTGCTCAGTTAGCTCATAGCTCATCTTATCATTCTCAATATGATGGGCAAACTGAGATAGTAAACAAATGTTTGTAAGGATATCTTTGTTTCTTTGTATCTAATAAATAGACACAATGGGTCAAATGGTTGCCTTTGGCTGAATGGTAGTATAACACTTCCTTCCACACTGCAGCAAAAATGACCCCATTTATGACAGTTTATGGATATCACCCACCGTCATTCACATCATATTTAAGAGAAAATTCTAAGGTTCAAGCAGTGGAAGATCACATCAAGCATCAACAACAATTTCTCCAACTCTTAAATGATAACCTAACTTTGGTACATAATAGAATGAAACAACAGGCAGATCAACATCGCAGCGAAATAAGTTTTGATATAGGTGACTGGGTATTTCTATGGCTACAACCAAATAAACAAATGGCCCTCAAGCAAGCTAAGAAGGATAATAAATTATCACCAAAGTATTATGGTCCATACAAGGTGTTGCAAAGTATTGGTACTAAGGCATACAAATTAGAGCTTCTTGTAGCTTCCTGAGTGCACCCAGTTTTCCATGTTTCGTGCTTAAAGAAGGTTATTGGTGACAAGCTCCCAGTTCAAACAATATTTCCAGAACTTGACGAGGAAGGAAAAATCATATTGGAACTTGAAGTAGTCACAAAAACAAGAACATGACAACTGCGAAATTGATCAATTTCAGAGTATCTTGTCAAGTGGAAGAACTTATTCGCTGAAAATTCCACATTGGAGGATGAGAATGTTATACAAAAGCATCCAAAACTATTCAAGCATTGAGGAAAACACTTTTTTTAAGGAGATGGGCATGTTAAGTCCCTATAATGCTAGTGATTCATGCATTACTATTGTCATTGTAGCCCTTATTGTTATTGTTGTGCCCCTATTGTCTCCATATTGTTATTATTATGCCCCATATAAGCCCAATATTGTTATTGTTGTGCCCTTTTAGTATTATTGTTATGTCAGCTTGGATTATATTGTGACCCCTTAGACTCCTATATATATAAAGTAGGTTTTGTCATTTGTATCATCGAAGAATTGTTCATTTGTGTAATGTAAAGGAGGTTTCCCCCTCGAAGAGGCTGATTTCTAAGGCATTGATCTTTCTTTTCTATATTTTTGTGAGCTAGTTTCATAACATTGACCTTAGAAATTACTTTAATTACTAATGTAATTGAATATTATAAGATAAAAAAAGTTAATCTAATGAAATGAAAAGGTTATTTGCGTTAGTGAATTAGTTGAATATCAACTTGTTGGGTGTGGAGCTTGATTATCTTCTTTATTCAGAGGTATTATCACGCTGGACCTCAGTTCCTAATGGGGTGACAACACCACCCATTTAATTTCCGTTATGGGGGTCCAAGTAGGGAGACGATGATTTTATGAGCCCCTCACCCCCCTGGCGATAGTTTGGTGGAAACACCCCTGAAACTTAAAATAGATGAAAAATTTCCTTGTAAAATATTGTAATTTCATAGCCAATGTGGGCCGTTCATTAGGTGGATGATTTAGGGTCTTTTCCCTATAAGGAAACCCCTTGATTTATATGAGGGAATTGTATTCCACTTGTATGTATGTGTATATGTATTATGAGTGAGAAAGAGAGAGGAGACTGTGTGAGCGTGAAGAGGAAATTATAATGGATCTGCTGTAGGTTGTATCTCTTCATTTTCCTGGATAATATAAAGGAAGGATTGGTTGTTTCTCCATGGATGTAGCCCAAACTGAGTGAACCACGTATATATGTGTCTCTCTTGTTTTATGTGTTTTATGTGTTTTCTGTATTTGTGTTTATGCAATATTTTATGTGCTCCATTGCTATGTAATATATAATTTTCTAACAACTAGTATTAAAGCCCGAGGTCTATTTGGATGATAAACTTGTAGGAGAGAAGGGTTTCTGGTTCGAGTGGGAGAAATGGCGGAAGATGGTAGGTTTAGAATTGAGAAATTTAATGACCAAAACTACTAGCTATGGAAGATGCAGATGGAAGATTATTTGTATCAGAAAGATCTGTACCTACCATTGAGTGGAAGGACAAAGAATTCGACAAGTATGGTAGACACATAATGAGAGATTCTCGACATAAAGACACTTGCAACAATACGGTTGTTCCCAGTGACATTGGTAACCTATAATATTTCAAAGGAAGTGATAAAAGAGGGTTTAACGACAAAATTGACCAAACTATATGAAAAGACCTCGGCCTCAGACAAGGTATTTCTTATGAAGGGTTTATTTGATATGAATATGTTAGAAGGTGGATCTGTTGCTGATCATTTAAATGAATTTAATATGGTTACCAGTCAGTTAAGTTCTGTAGGGTTAAATTTTGATGATTAATTTAGGGCTATGTTATTTCTGTGCTCATTTCCAAAAAGTTGGAATGGTTTAGTTATGTCCATTAGTAACTTTGTCTCTAGATCTAGTGCTTTAAAGTTTGATAATGTTGTCGGTGCCATCCTTAGCGAGGAAATGCGACGGAAAAGTTCCAGTGAGACATCAGGTAATGTTTTAATTGTAGAGACTAGGGGAACAAAAATGGAAAGATGAAAGAGATGAGGATATCAGAGTAAGTCAAGGAAAGGCAGATCCAATTCCATATCAAAATAAAGTGTGTTAGAAATGGGGGAATAAAGGACACCTGAAGAAATATTGCAAGTCTTGGAAGGGGAAAGGAGGAGATGCACAACAAGAAAACAATCATGAAGCAAATGTAACACATGATGTGTTGCAAGATGCTTTGATTCGTTCATTAGAAAATATTATTGATGCATGGGTGGTAAAATCAAGACCCTCATTCCATGCCACACCCGATAGGAAACATTTTCATGATTATGTTCAAGGAGATTTTGGATAGGTTCATTTGGGTGATGATAAACCCTGTAAAATCATTGAAATGGGTAGAGTTTTCATAAAACAACATAATTGAAACCAATGGATATTAAAGGAGATAATACATGTGCCAAATATGAAGAAAAAGCTATTTTCAACAGGGTAGTTGGGAGGTGAAGGTTGTGTAACTACTTTTACAAATAAAACCTGAAAGGTCACTAAAGGAGTCCTAGTAATAGAAAAAGGAGAAAAGGTTGGTTGCATTGTATTTATGCAATGGTATTTCTAATTATGTTAAGGCTTTAACCTCCACAGAAGAAGATACAACATTGTGGAATCATAGGATCGGGCACATGAGTGAGAAGGGGATGCAAATTCTCTGCTCAAGAAATTTGTTACTAGGTTTGAAGCATGTTGATTTGGACTTCTGTGAAAATTGTGTATATGGAAAACAAAAGAGATTCAAATTTCTCAGAGTTGGGAAAGAAAGGAAGAGTGGAAAAATACAGCTTGTGCATGCAGACGTATGGGGACCTACTCAGGTATTATCTCTCGGTGGCTCTCATTATTATGTTACTTTTATTGATGATCCAAACAAGAAAACTTGGATTTATTGTATTCAAAATAAATCAGATGTATTCAATACTTTCAAGAAATGGAAAGCTTTGGTTTAGAATGAGACAAGAAATAAGTTGAAGTGACAGACTCGAAACGTCGACCATAAAATATGAACACTGTGGAAAATCCGAACTCCTTTCAGAAATCACACCACAGTAATCTGCAATCCAAAAAAGTTGAAGTGTCTCAGATCAGAAAATGGAGGAGAATATTGCAATAGAGAATTTGATAAGTACTGTTCATAGCATGGAATTCGCAAAAAGAAGACAGTTCTAGGAACACCATAGGAAAATGGTGTGTCCGAAAGGATGAATATGACAAACATGGAGCATGCAAGCTAGATGAGATTGCATGCAAGATTTCCTTTACAATTTTGGGCAAATGCTATAGATACTGATGTTTATATAATAAATAGAGGGCTTCCAAGCTCCTTGGATGGTGGTTTTTTAGAGGAGGCATAGACAGGTAAAAAGATAAAATACTCATTTTTAAAGAATTTCGGTTGTGAAGCCTTTATGCACATTAATAAAGAAAATAGAACAAAGCTTGAGGCAAAATCCAAGAAATGTACCTTCATTGGATATGGTGTTAATGTATTTGTTTATCGCTTATATTATTATGAAAATCACAAAATCATTAGGAGTAGAGATGTCATATTCAATGAAAGGGTCTTGTATAAGGATCAAATGTAGGAAAAGAAATATGAAAAAGAAAACAGAGAATACACAGTGCGTGATGAGATCACATAAAAAGTAAAACTGTCTAAAAATCATAATGATCAACGACCACAACAACAATATGCACCTCTAACACTTGAAATTAGTCTTAGAAGATCTACTAGGATAAGTAGACCCCTTGAACGATACTTTCCTTCATTATATTATGTATTGTTGACTGATCCTGGTGAACTAGAATGTTATGAAGAATCAATGCAGAGAGAAACTAGGAAGAAGTGGGAGCTAGCCATGAAAGAAGAGATGGACTCCTTGGCACATAACCAGACTTGGGACTTAGTCAAGTTTCCTGCACGTAAAACAACATTGTAGAATAAATGGGTTTACAGGTTGATGGAAGAAGATGTAGGTAGAAAAAGGTACAAAGCTAGACTTGTGGTGAAGGGGTTTGCATAGAAGAAATGTATAGACTTTGATGAAATATTTTCTCCTATTGTTAAAATGACTTCAATTAGAACAATTTTAAGTCTAGTAGCAACAAAATATTTGCATCTTGAGTAGTTAGATGTAAAGATGACCTTTCTCCATGTGGATTTGGAGGAAGAGATCTATATGTGGCATACATAAGGTTATGAGGTCAATGGGAAGGAGAAACTAGTGTGAAGGTTGAAGAAGAGATTGTATGGCTTAAAATAGGCTCCAAGGCAGTGGTATCTAAAATTTGATAGGTTTATGTCTTAACAAGGTTATACTAGATTTCACTATGATCATTGTGTTTATCTCAAAAGGAAAAATGATGGAAACTATATTATATTGTTATTGTATGTATATGAAATTCTTGTTACAGGGTCTAACATGCATGAAATAAATGTGCTCAAAGAAAAATTAGAAAATTCATTTGCAATGAAGGATTTGGCTGCCGCAAAACAAATCCTTGGTATGAGAATAACTAGAGATAAGAAAAATAACAAATTAACATTGTCTCAAAGTGAGTACACACAAAAGGTGTTGGAAAGATATGTAGAATGCAAAACCAGTTACTACACCTTTGCCTAGACATTTCAAACTAAGTAAGGAGATGTGTCTCAAGACTTAGGAAGAGATGGATTATATGTCTAAAGTTCCATATGCATCAACAGTTGGAAGCTTAATGTATGCAATGGTCTGCACAAGGCCTGATTTTTCACATGCAGTGGGAGTTATGAGAAGGTACATGAACAATCCAGGAAAAGAACATTGGATGGTAGTGAAGTGGATTCTCAGGTATTTGAGAGGCACCACAAATAAAGAATTATTCTTTGGTGCTTCAAACATTGCTCTACAGGGATATGTTGATGCAGATATGGCAGGTGATAGAGATCATAGGAGAGCACCACATGGTATGTGTTTACTCTAGGTGGAACATCTGTCAGTTGGGTTTCAAAAGTGCAAAGTGTTATTGCACTTTCAACGACGGAAGCAAAGTATGTTGCTGCTACAGGAGGCTAGTAAAGAAATTATTTGGTTGCAAAGGTTTATGAATTAGATAAGAAGCAGGAGATGGGAAGATTATATAGTGACAACCAAAGTTCCATTCATCTTGCAAAGAACTCAACATTTCATTCCAAGATTAAACATATACAACTCAAGTACCATTTCATATAGTTAGTGTTGGAAGATGGACAATTGAAGCTGAAAAGATACACACTAGCTAGAGTCCTGCAGATATGCTAACAAAAGTTGTAACCTAGGAGAAACTGAGATTATTCTTAGTTTCAATTGGTCTTCAAGTATCATGATAAAGATGAGAAATATCCAGGTCTGAAGTGGATTCATTTTCTAGAAAATAAAGAATCAATGGAGTTGCTATAATCAATATCCAAGTGGGAGATTGTTGAGTGTGGAGCCAGATTATCTTCTTTATTTAGATGTGTCATCGAGCTGGACCCCAGTTCCTAATGGGGCGGAAACATCATCTATTTAATTTTCGTAAGGGGGATCTAGGGGGGCGACGGTGATTATATGAGCCCCCTTCCCTGACCAATGAGGGTTTGGGGGTAGCGCCCTCGAAGCTAAAAGTAGATGAAAATTTTCCTTGTAAAATATTATAATTTCATAGTATGGGTTGTTCATTAGGTGGATGATTTGATGGTAGAAGTTATATTTAATTTAAGTTTTTTCCCTAGAAGGCAACCCCTTGATTTATATGAGGGAATTGTATTGCGGTTGTATGTATGTGTATGTGTATTCTAAGTGAGAAAGAGAGAGCAGACTGTGTGAGAGCAAAGAGGAAATTACAATGGATCTGCTGTAGGTTGTATCTGTTCAATTTTTTGGATAATATAAAGGAAGAAATGGTTGTTTCTCTATGGACGTAGTTCAAATTGGGTGAACCATATATATCTATGTCTATATTTTTTTATGCGTTTTCTGCGTTTGTGTTTCTACACTATTTTATGTGTTCCATTGCTCTGTAATATATAATTTTCTAACAAATTGTATCAAAGTTGAAGGTCTATTTGGATAATAAACTCACAGGAGAGAAGGGTTCCTAGTTTGAGTGGGAGTAATGGCGAAAGATGGTAGGTTTAGGGTTGATAATTCTAATGACCAAAACTACCAGCTATGGAAGATGTAGATGGAAGATTATTTGTATCAGAAAAATATGTACCTACCATTGAGCAGAAAGACAAATAAGTCAATGAGTATGACAGAAAAAGAATGGGAGATTCTCGACAAAAAGATACTTGGAACATTGCGGTTGTGCCTAGTAGCATTGGTAGCCTTTAATATTTCAAATGAAATGACAAAAGAGGGTTTATTGACAACATTGGCCAAATTATATGAAAAACCCTCTACCTCAAACCAGGTATTTATTATGAAGTGTTTATTTAATATGAATATGTTAGAAGGTGGATCTGTTACTCATCATTTAGATGAATTTAATATGGTTACAAGTCAGTTAATTTATGTAGATGCAAATTTTGATGACGAAGTTAGGGCTCTGTATTTCTGTGCTCATTGACAGAAAGTTGGAATCATTTAGTTATGGCCATTAGTAACTCTGTCTCTGGATATAGTACTTTAAATTTTGATGATGTTATCAATGACATCCTTAGTGAGGAAATGCGATGGAAAAGCTCTGGTGAGACATTAGGTAATGCTTTTATTGTAGAGACTATGGGAAGAAAAATGGAAAGAGGAAAGAGCCTAGGATATCGCAGTAAGTCAAGGAAAGACAGATCCAAGTCCATAATGGGGATAATGTGCTGGAAATGTGAGAAGAAAGGACATTTGAAGAAAGGCTATAAGTCTCGGAAGGGAAAAAAAGAAGACGCAAAACAAGAAAAAAATCATAAAGAAAATGTAACAAGTGATTTGTTGCAAGATGCTTTGACTCTTTCATTAGAAAATATTATTGTTGCCTGGGTGGTTGATTCAGGGGCTTCATTCCATGCCACACCTAATAGGAAACATTTTCAAGATTATGATCAAGGAGATTTTAGACAGGTTTGTTTGGGTGATGATAAACCCTATAAAATCATTGGAATGGGTAAATTTTTCATAAAACAACATAACAGAAACCAATGGGTGTTAAAGGAGGCAAGGAATGTTCTAGATCTGAAGAAAAATGTAATTTCAACAGGGAATTTGGGAGGTGAAGTTTGTGTAACTACTTTTATAAATAAAACCCAGAAGGTCACTAAAGGAGCCTTGGTAATAGCAAAAGGAGAAAATGTTGGTACATTGTATTTATGCAATGGTATTTCTAATTATGTTAAGGATTTAACCTCCATATGAGAAGATAAAACATTGTGGCATCATAGGCTCATGAACATAAGTAAGAAGGGGATGCAAATTCTCCGCTCAAGAAATTTTTTGCTAGGTTTGAAGGATGTTGATTTGGACTTCTGTGAAAATTTTGTTTATGAAAAACAAAAGAGAGTCATATTTCTTTGAGTTGGGAAAGAAAAGGAGAAAAAAATTAGAGATTGTGCATACAGATGTATGGGGACTTGCTTAGGTATCATCTCTCGGTGGCTCTCATTATTTGTTTACTTTTATTTATGATGCAAACAAAAAAACTTAGATCTATTATATTCGAAATAAATCTAATGTATTTGATACTTTCAAGAAATGGAAAGCTTTGGTTGAGAATGAGACAAGAAAGAAGTTGAAGTGTCTCAGATCAGACAATGGAGGAGAATATTGCAGCAAAGAGTTTGATATGTATTGTTCAGAGCATGGAATTCACAGAGAGGAGACATTTCTAGGAACACCACAGGAAAATGGTGTGTCAAAAAGGATGAACATGACAATCATGGAGTGTGCAAGGTGCATGAGATTGCATGCAAGATTTCCTTTACAATTTTGCGTAGATGCTATAGATACTATTTTTTATCTAATGAAAAGAGGGTCTTCAAGCTCCTTGGATGGTGGTATTCAAGAGGAGGCATGGAAAGATAAAAAGGTAAACTACTCATTTTTGAAGACTTTCAGTTGTGATGCCTTTGTCCAAATTTATAAAGAAACTAGAACAAAGCTTGAGGCAAAATCAAAGAAATGTATCTTTATTGGATATGGTGTTAATGATTTTGGTTATTTCTTATATTATTATGAAAATCAAAAAATAATTAGGAGTATAGATTTCATATTCAATGAAAGGGTCTTGTATAAGGATCAAATGCAAGAAAAGAAACATGAAAAGGAAAACAGAGAATACATAGTGCTTGATGACATCACACAAAAATTAAAGGTGTCTGAAAATAATAATGATCAAAATCCACAACAACAACAACAACAACAACAACAACAACAACAACAACAACAACCACAACAACAACATGAACCTCAAACACCTGAAAGTGGTGTTAGAAGATCTACTAGGATAAGTAGATTCCTTGAATGATACTCTTCTTCATTATATTATGTATTGTTGATTGATTTGGTGGACCATAATGTTATGAAGAAGCAATCTAGGTAGAAACCAACAAGAAGTGGGAGCTAGCCATGAAAGAAGAGATGGAATCCTTGGTACAGAACCAGACTTGGGACTTTGTCAAGTTTCTTGCATGTAAAACAACATTGCAAAATAAATGGGTTTACAGGTTTGTTACACAGTATTTTGTCACTGTCCCTGTTACCCCTTCTCCCGTACATTGGAAGACTTATTTCGGGACCTGTGAGAAGTGACATAACTTGAAAACACCTTCTTTGTATCCCTTGAAGTATGTACTCCATATGCCCTAAAGACACCTTCTGCAAAATACCCAAAGATATAGCCCTTTCTCCATTGGCGCTGTTCCACAGTGTATTACTCGCGCCAATGGGGTAAAACCTCCAAAGAGGGCGTGCCAGATGGTGCTATGTCTCAGAGTCGCACTAGCGCTAACCCAGTTGGGTAAAGTTTTTTAACAATCAAACTTCCGAAGGTTCTTTCCACCTTATCCATGAACTAATTCCAGTTTGAGTTAGTTCAGTTGGGCTTCGTATCTCCCAAGGAGGGAAGTTTTTTTCCACCTCTCATGGAAGCTTCCTAATGATAAGGACAATCCCATGAATCAAGTGGATGGTCTTATCTACTCCTCCCATCTCTATATAAGCTTGTTCTTTCCCATTTGACAAGCTAGTTGGTAATTCTTGGTTAGTAATTCTACTCTTCAAGCTCCCAAATCTAAGTCCCAAAGTCTGAGAATTGCTAAGCTCATCTTGCAAGAGGTCTTGTTCATCCCTATGAGGCCAAATATTTAAGGAGGAGATCCATGTCCAAGCGATCAAGGAGAGAGAGGCTTGTTTCCCATCCTTTACAAGCTTTGCAAGGCATGTGTTGCTGATTCACCCAGCCAAAGGAGGATTTGACGTCAGAACTTGGTTGTATTCTCTTTTGTTTATTAATAATAATAGACGACTATTTCCACTCATGTCTTCATTATGATGTTTGAGTTTTATCCTTTCTGACTGATACATAGTCGCATTTCTTGGATTTTATGCTTGTATTTGTCTTGTTCTTTGCATGTGTAGGTGTCTATTCACGGAGATCCTGAGGATTGTGACCGGCTGAAGCGAAAGAACGAAAGTGACGACCCTTCTACGAATATAAGCGTTGGATTCGAGGTAGGCTCTCATCATTGGCCTTTACTTTACAATTAGGAACTTGCATGTTAGCGTTGTTGATTGTTGCTAGACCTCAGTTAGGCTAGTGGGATCGCCTTTGTCCGCAGAGGGGATTTACCTACACAACAATTTGGCGACTCCGCTGGGGAGTTGGCTTTTGCCTTGTTTGTTTATCTTGTCTTGTTGTTTGTTTTGTAAACTATTAGACAGAGTCTGAAGTCTGGCCAGATAGCCTTCAAAACGCTATTGCTTTGCATTAGTGAAGTAGATCAACGCTACTTCAGTCCATCTCCGGTTTGGTTTGGAAACTGAACAACTTGGGTCTAGCCTTGTTCCTTGATTGTTTCCTTGGTTTCTCCCACTTGTTTTGCTTTCTGGGTTGGATACCTGTGTTGTTTTTGCCTCTTGAGAGTACTTAGGTATTGTTGGTTTAGCCTTGGCTCTCTTGTTTTTTATTTTTCCATAGAAAACTCGACTGCCGCTAGTTTATAGCGTGACAATCGCGCTAGTTGGCACAAGTTGCACATTGACAACCCACGCCAATCCTGAAAGGCGCTAGTTGCAGCCTGACAGTCACGCCAGGCCTGTAAACTTTTGAAGTTTGTTTGGTTCTCAATTTTTTGAGCTTTGGTTTTGTCTTGAGTACCTTTACTAGACTACTTTGGTGTGTTGGAGTGTGATTTGACTAGTTTCGATCGCTACCCTTTGGGTGTTTGCTTTTTTCTCCCGATTTCGTAGTTCTATCCCTAGGGCATCTAGTGGCCTTGTGAATCGAGCCGTCCTAAGGTCTTTCGATCTTTTTGTTGTCCAGTCGATTCTCTTGTTTGCTCCCTTACACTTGTTTGGTAGTCGTGAATTATTTCGTTGCGTTATTTAGGTGATTTTCTTCGTCTTCACTTGAATTCCGCTTCGTCTCACTTTGAGCCCAGATCACACGGCTCAGTTGTGATGCCTTTGTCCAAATTTATAAAGAAAATAGAACAAAGCTTGAGGCAAAATCAAAGAAATGTATCTTTATTGGATATGGTGTTAATGATTTTGGTTATTTCTTATATTATTATGAAAAAAAAAAAAATTAGGAGTAGAGATTTCATATTCAATGAAAGGGTCTTGTATAAGGATCAAATGCAAGAAAAGAAACATGAAAAGGAAAACAGAGAATACATAGTGCTTGATGACATCACAAAAAAATTAAAGGTGTCTGAAAATAATAATGATCAAAATCCACAACAACAACAACAACAACAACAACCACAACAACAACATGAACCTCAAACACCTGAAAGTGGTGTTAGAAGATCTACTAGGATAAGTAGATGCCTTGAATGATACTCTTCTTCATTATATTATGTATTTTTGATTGATTTGGTGAACCATAATGTTATGAAGAAGCAATCCAGGTAGAAACCAACAAGAAGTGGGAGCTAGCCCTGAAAGAAGAGATGAACTCCTTGGTACAGAACCAGACTTGGGACTTTGTCAAGTTTCTTGCATGTAAAACAACATTGCAAAATAAATGGGTTTACAGGTTGAAGGAAGAAGATGGAGGTAGAAAAAGGTGTAAAGCTAGACTTGTGGTGAAGGGGTTTTCACAAAAGAAAGGTATAGAATTTGATGAAATATTTTCTCCTATTGTTAAAATGACTACAATCAGAACTATTTTAGGGAAGGATAAAATAGTGTGCAGGTTGAAGAAGAGCTTGTATGAATTAAAACAAGCTCCAAGGCAGTGGTATCTAAAATTTGATAGGTTTATGTGTGAACAAGGTTATACTAGATGTCACTCTAATCATTGTGTTTATCTCGAAAGGAAAAATGATGGAAGCTATATTATATTGTTATTGTATGTAGATGACATGCTTGTTGCATGGTCTAACATGCACAAATTAAATGTGCTCAAATAAAAATTGGCAAATTCATTTGCAATGAAGGATTTGGGTGTTGCAAAACAAATCCTTGGTATGAGAATAAATAGAGGTAGGAAAAATTGCAAATTAACATTGTCTCGAAGTGAGTGCATAGAAAGGGTGTTGGAACTATTTAATATGTAGAATGAAAAACCAATTACTACACCTTTGGCTAGCCATTTCAATAAGGAGATGTGTCCCAAGACTTAGGAAGAGATGTATTATATGTCTAAAGTTACATATGCATCAACAGTTGGAAGCTTAATGTATGAAATAGTCTACACAAGGCCTGATATTGCACATGCAGTGGGAGTTGTAAGTAGTTACATGAAAAATACAGGAAGAAAACATTGATTGGCAGTGACGTGGATTCTATGGTATTTGAAAGGCACCACAAATCAAGTATTATGATTTGGTGGTTCAAACATTGCTCTATAGGAATATGTTGATGCAAATATGGCAGGTGATAGAGATAACAAGAGGAGAACCACAGGGTGTGTGTTTACTATAGGTGGAACAACTGTCAGTTGGGTTTCAAAAATGCAAAGTGTTGTTGCACTTTCAATGACGGAAGCGGAGTATGTTGCTGCTACAGAGGCTAGTAAAGAAATGGTTTGGTTGCAAAGGTTTATAGATGAATTAGGTAAGAAGTAGGAGATGGGCAAGTTATTTAGCAACAAATAGAGTGCCATTTATCTTATAAATAACTTAGCATTTCATTCCAAGTCTAAACATATACAACTCGAGTACCATATCATATGGTCAGTGTTGGAAGATGGACAGTTGAATCTGAAAAAGATACACACTAGCCAGAATCCTACAGATATGTTAACAAAAGTTGTAAACAGGGTGAAACTATAATTTTGCTCAATTTCAGTTGGTCTTTAAGTATATGATGAAGATGAGAAATAGCTAGGTCCAAAGGGGAGTCATTTTCCATCAAATGAAGCAATGATGGAGTTTCTATAATCAGTCTCCAAGTGGGAGATTGTGGAGTGTGGAACCTAATTATATTCTTTATTCAGAGGTATCACTGTGCTAGACCCCAGTTCCTAACGGGGCAGAAATATTGCTCGTTTAATCTCCATCAAGGGGGTATAGAGGGGGCGACAATGATTTTATGAGCCCCCCTTGGCGGGGGTTCAGGGGAAGTGCCCCTGAAGCTTAAAATAGATGAAAAATGAGTTAAATATTGTAATTTCCTAGTCAATATAGGCCATTCATTAGGTGGATGATATGATGGTAGAAGTTATGTTTAATTTAGGGTTTTTTTCCCTAGTAGGAAACCTCTTTATTTATAGGAGGGAATTGTATTGCGTTGTATGTTTGTGTATGTGTATTCTGAGCGAGAAAGAGAGAGGAGACTGTGTGAAAGCAAAGAGGAAATTACAATGGATATGCTGTAGGTTGTATCTCTTCATTTTGCTAGATAATATAAAGGAAGGAACATATGTTTCTCCATGGACATAACCCAAATTGGGTGAACCATGTATATCCATGTCTCTCTTGTTTTATGCATTTTTTGTGTTAGTGTTTATACAATATTTTATGTGTTGTGTTTCTCTCTAATATATAATTTTCTAACACAACTATTGATCTTGAGTAATTCTCAGATATAATCTCAACCATCAATCACTTTGGATATTAGGGTTGTGGATTACCTCAATAAATATAACTTATAAATGGAAGGCTAGGTTAAGGAAGGAACACAAATAATGAGCACAAGACTTAGTGAGAGTGAGATATCAACGATTGAATGGAGAAATAATTACATTCAAATGTGTAGGGTTTAAGGAAGAGTGCAAAGCACAGTGAGGGAAGGATCCAGATCAACCCACAAATTGAAGGAATAATTAAGGGTTTGATTCGCTGGATATATTCCAAGCTTATTGTTGTATGAATTTTTCCTCAAAGGGCTATTATACCAAGAAGGGATTCCTTGCAAGTTATGACGTTATTTGAATGAAGAATTTATTTGAAGGGCATAAAATATTTATGTACATGTGATTGAGATTAGTGTTTTTTTTTTTTTTTTAAATCCTAGTGTGGTTTTTATTCAATAAATCTATGTAATAATAATAATTTTACAACAAGTAATATCCTAGGTAGTAATTGGTCAAGTTTTCAGAGTTAGAAAATTAACATGGTATTAGAACTTTTCCCCCGAGAAAGTGATCTATGAAGAATTACACATAAAAGCCAAATTTATAGAGGAGTCATAGGGGATAGGTTCATAGATAGTGAGAAACAAGAGAATGAGTTAGTGATCATACGCTATAGGGCCATACACAGATACACTAGTTGTACTTGTATGTAAATCAAGAAAAAATAGTTCTCTACAAAATCATATGATCAACTAGATTTTCAAGCATGATAAAGTAAGCAATCGATAAGGAAAGATGTAGAGAAGTTGAGTGTAACATGTAGGGGCCAACAAAGACATGGTTGAGACAAAGAAGTAACATAAATAAATAAATAAATAAATAAAAGTGGCCAACAACCACTAGCCATTAAGAAACTACCAATTTCTAATTTGTGTGATGTAGAAGAAATGAGTTGCAGGCCACAATGTGGGGAAAAGATTATTTGTGATACCCAAGTAAGGGAGTTAACCTATGCATGAGGAAAAAAAATAGCTAGTAGATGGGTCAATCTGCAGACACACATAGAGCTTCCATATAACACAACAATCGTAAGGGAAATTTTCCATGGTCATACAATGCCATAAAAGCTATGGCAAATGTAACAACCCTAGTGAAAATTCCATGTAATCAAAGTTAATAAAGAAAAATAATAACCATGGTTGATGGGACACTTATTCCAAGCTAAAGGTTGGGCAAGACATTCTAGTGTGGGTGTTCATTTTGTTATTAATGGCTAAGGAAATTGGCAAAGGTAATGGCTAAGGCTTTGGAAAGGAAAATGGAATTTTTGGCACATTTATTTATGAAAGTAATGGAAATTAGGAGAAAAGGAAAGTGAAAGGTGACATATTGCATGTGAGGAAGAAAATGAAGGAAAATAATGGAAAATGAATAAAATAGAGGCCTCATTCATAAAAAGGATTTTGATTATCAGTTGGTAAACTTTTGTCAGTTCAGTTTTGGAGCTCTCTCATTATTCTCTCTCTCTCTCTCTCATACTCTTGGAAACTTAGAGTTTTCTTGGAGAATGCTTGGAGGGTGTGACATACTTGTATTCTTGGAGCAAGAAGGGAAAGGAAGAGTAGGAAAGTGCAAGAAGACATTGGGATCAACAACTACATCGGTTTTTTCTTGTAGGTAGTGAGTTGCATGTACGTTTCCCTCATTAGTTTGGGCATGCATGACATATGCAGGTGGTTTGTTGATTAGGATGGACGTGATTGACAATGGATCTCCTAGCATTGCCATGGAGTGTAGAAAAATATATAGATTCACAAGCTCATGTAATGTACTAAAGCACGGGACAATAATCTACTTCTACTTTCAAACAACGAAAGCCAATAGATCGATGGAAACAATATGAACAAGAAGAACATAAATCAATGGCACATAACACAACAATTTTATCTCGGGAAAGGCACTACTCAAAACCTTGCCTATCTGTATTGAATTAATAAAAAATATGAGTGAAGATATAAAGCTTGTTCTCAGTAGAATAATTACGCACAAGTATATTCAACTCTCAGCCTCACAAGCCCACTCTTAGCCAACAATTAACCAATTTCCACTACCTGCCAAGCCCCTATTTCCTTTTGCAATTCCTATGGCTGAATAGCCCATATTAATGGGAATGTAGTGCTTCCAAAACTGTGCAATCTAATATAGGTTGACTTCCTAATTTCATGCATGATCTATACAAATCACTAAATCATACAACTGATAGTACACTGTCCCTGCACTCTAGTCTCAACTAGGTCTTTCTCAGAATCAACATGCAAGAGTTTCTGATATGGGAATCTCCAGTTAACTAGAGTGACACTTGTGGATGCACTAGTGCACCAACTGACTGTTAACTCTCTATTAGTTCCACAAAATAGTTTGGAACTAATTTAACTGAGCATAACTCAGTAAACTAAGTTATCTTACTACAACTCACAATTAAACTCATCTTAGACCCCTAAAACTTAGGGAGAACATATACGTAACTTTAGAAAGTATTCCAATTCGAAATTCCTAAGCTAATTAAGTTACTTAAACTTAATTAACTATTTACAAGTTTCTATGAGAATAGAATTCGATTTTAATTTTCTTGTTACCATCTCTCAACACTCCCTCTCAACAAGAAAGGGATTAGCATCTACCCTGATCTTGTATCCGTGAAACTCGAATTTACATCTTGACAATGCCTTTTTCAAAATGTTAGCATCTTGCTCCTCCATGGGAATGTACTCTAACAACATAATATGCCTCAATACACAATATCTGAGATGATGATATCAGATATCAATATGCTTGGACTGATCATGAAAAAATGGATTTTCAGAGAGTTTGATACAACTCTTATTATCACAGTAAATCAAAGTTGGATCCATCTGTTGACAAAACAAACCAATCAAGATCTTCCTCATCTAGATGGCCTCACATGTTGCCAGACTCGTAGCCATGTACTTTGCATCTACCAAATTGAGTGCAATCGATCTCTGTTTCCTTTTGTACCAAGAAACTACTGCTAAACCAATACTGAAGATCCCTCCTGATGTGCTCTTCCAGTTGGATGGAATCCCTACCCAATCTACATTGGTGAAGCCTTAAAGCTTCACTCCCTCTACCCATCTGTACCATAATCCATACTGAGTAGTGCCCCTGAGGTATCTCAATACCTGCGTTTATACCTTCCAATATAGTTTGGTAGGCCTAACCATCGCTTGACTCAGATGTTTAACTGCATAGCATAAATATGGTCATGTGTTCACAAAGTACATGAGTGAACGCACAAGGTGCCTGAAAACAATAAATTTCACTACCTCTCTTGAGGTAGTATCCTCCTTCCTCTAGTCCTTCATGAGCCCCAAGTCCTTCATCTCAATTCTCTTGTAAGTTCCTCCTTGCAATATTTGATCATTTGATCATCACCTATCAATATGAGATCATCAATATAAAGTACAATGATCAACAATTTACCTTCCACCACTATGTGGTACAGGTTCATATCTACTTCACTCTTCATGAAACCCAACCCAGTGAAGTAACTATCCATCCTGGTGTACTAAGCATGAGGTGCCTACTTTAGCCCATACAATGCTCTCTTGAGATGACACACATGCGACTCATGGTCGAAGGTTTCAAAACCTTCAGGCTGCTCTATGTACACCTCTTCCTCAATTGTGCCATTAAGGAAGGTTGTCTTCACATCCATCTGATGTATTTTCTAACCCATATGTGTTGATAGTGCCAATATAGTTATGATCGATGAGTACCTTGAAATAGGAGCAATGGTCTCATCATAGTAAATTCCCTCTACCTATGAAAAGCCATGGGCCAAAAATCTAGCCTTATGCTTCTCCTCCCTACCATCTATAGCTTGCTTTACCTTGTAAAAGCCAATAGGAGCTCACCATAGACTTATCCTCCGGTCTCGGGACCACATCCTAAACATTGTTACGAACTATGGAGTCACACTCCTCCACCATAGTATCAACCCAAAGCGGCTTCTGCATTTCTACCTCAAAGGAAGATGGCTCTATCACAACACATCCACTCATTAAAGCCATGTATCCAATGTACCTATCAAGTGACCTCCTCTATCTGCGCTGTGATGTGGGTGCTCCCACATTCTCTCTAGCATCCGACAACAATCTATCCACCTCTCTAGTGCGCTTTCTCCCATCTCTAGATGACTCTACCTAAGTGGATGTCTCCACTCCTGGATCCTCTACATTTTGCTGCTCCACATCAATTTGAGGCTTCTCAATCTTAGGATCTAAAATCTCCTCAGCCTCATGTAGCTCAAGCCCCCTCTTAAGGGAAACTTGCATGGCCTTCTCCTCATCGAATCTGACATCCCTGCAAACCACTGCCATCCTCCTGGTCGATAAGTACACCTGATAGTTATGAGGTGTATTAGTGTACCCCACAAATATCCCCAACTCTGTTGTCAGCTCAAGCTTCTTTTGTGCATCTTTGGTCACATGGAAATATACCGATGACCCAAAAATATTGAAGTTACAAACATATGGCCTCTTACTAGAATAAACCTCCTCTGGTCTCTTCATCCCAAGTATTCGATGTGGGATACAGTTCAGAACATAAAATGATGTGTTGCATGCCTCAACCACAAGTTAATTGGTAAGCCCCGATCATGCAACATTGCCCTCACTGCCCCTACTATGATTTTATTCTTCCTCTCAAACACTCCATTCTGTTGAGGGTTATGGGGTGTCGTAAACTCCCATTTAATCCCTTCCACTGTGCATAAGTTATTAAACTCATTTGAGACATTCTCACCACCATTATCACTCCATAGATCTTTAACCTTCTTACCCAACTCTTTCTCCACCAATGGTTTAAACTAAAAAAACTTTGTGAAGTTTTGATGCTTTTTTTGCATGAAAAATATCCAACACTTTTGAGAAAAGTCATCAACAAATATAACATAATACATGTGTTTGGCCATGGATGTTGTCTACAATGGTCCACACACATCTGAATGGACTCACTCTAGAATAACCTCTTCTTGACTGTCTTTGTCGTGAAAGGAAGTATTTTCCTAAAGTACACCCCTTGCATGTATGAACTTGCTCAAGCGTACCTTTGGGAAGACCAATAGAGATTTGCTGCAATATCTTCAAATCCCCATGATGCAAGTGGCCCAATCGTCTGTCCCTCAACTCACCAACGTCTTGGCTCTGCACCCTTTTGGATTTTGTGCCCAAAGAAACACACTCCTCTACTTGCTTAAAGACATTCTTCACTTTGTGCTCAAAGAAACGCACTCCTCTACCAGCTTATTGAGATTCTTTACCTGAATCCCTATCCTCTTTACTTGACTCGTGGATATGTGTCGAAGGAACACCTTTCCTTTCGAGAAGATCAAATCATAGCCTCTATCCTCAAGCATGGCAACGCATACCAAGTTCTTCTTCAGCCTGGGCACATACACAAAATTCTTCAAGGTGAGTGGATCCCCATGCTCACTCTGAAAAGTAACCGTGCCCAATCCAGTAACACTATACTTCACATCATCACCCATCTTGATATGCATCTGGATATCTTTCTCCTCCATGTCACTAAATAACTCCTTGTCGCCAGTCATGTGGAATGAAGCTCCACTATATAAGTACCATACACTTCCCATCATTGATAGCACCATGCATGCAATGAGGGAAAAGTCCAATTCAAATTGAGAGGCCAAAGCCTTGCCCACTCCTCCTCTTGTGGTATTATTCTTGGACTTCTTGAGTGGACAATTTGTAGAAAAATGGCCCATATCATGACAATGAAAGCACTTAATTTTCAACATGTCTTTTGTCTTACCTCCTTGATAAGAATCCGATATGGAATGGGAAGCTTTCCCTTTCCCATTCTTCGCCTTAATTGCTAAGGCACAATTCTCTTCATCATCAATCTTTGATGAAGAGCCATCCCCAGTGTTCCTCCTGCATCAAATCTGACCATAGTTGTTCCCAATTTGGAAGCTTCTATCGACCATTGAAAGATTCCTGATAACTATGACAACACTTTGGGATTCCTAGAAGAGAGACTCACCATATCATCCTTAGAAACCATGATTCCAACACTTCCAAGTTCATCATGACACTGAGTGAACTTGGTTAAGTATTTTGGGATAGTCTTGCCTTTCTCCATTTTGATTTTTCAAAGTTTGTCCTTCAGTGCCAATTTCCTTTGGTCACTATTGTTCTAATACAAGTCCATCAATGCTTTCCACTAGCATACACAGTTTCCTTGCCATGGAGACTCAAGACAATATGGTATCGAACTCCCTTAAGGATTATCTACCTCGGCTTCACCACTCACTTCTTCTATTCAACCAAATTATTTGCATATGACGTTGTTGTCTTAGGAATTTATTGATCAACAAATTCCTGCAAGCCATTATCCTCCAACACAACCCCCATTCTATCCCTCCAGTCTCTAAAATTTGAGTTGTCTTCCAAGGCATACTCGAGCTGCAAACTGTAGAATGCCATCTATCGATCCTGAAGTATGTATTGCAAATTCGAAGTCCACCTGTAACCCAAAACTCAAAACTTTGAAATCTGCTCTAGTATATTGTCTTCAACTCCAATACCATGTGAAAATCTTATAGATTCGCAAGCTCATACAATGTACTAAAGAATAAGACATGAATCTATTTCTACTTTCAACCAGTGGAAGCCAATAGATCAATGAAAATAATATGAACAAGGAGAAGATAAATGAATGGCACATAACACAATATGTTTATCTGGGGAAATCCATTGCTCAAAACCGCACCTATCTATATTGCATTAATAAGAAATATGAGCGTAGAAACAAAGCTTGTTCTCACTAGAACAATTTTGCACAATTATATTCAATTCTCAGCCTCACAAACCCACTCTTAGCCAACACTTAGCCAATTTCCACTGCCTACCAAGCCCCTATTTCCTTGCACAATTCCTATGGCTGAATAGCGCATATTAGTGGGAATCTATTGCTTCCAAAACTACGCAATCCAATCTAGGTTGACTTCCTCATTGCATGCATGTTGTATACAACTCAGCAAATCATACAACTGATATTACATTTTCCCCGCACTCTAGTCTCAACTGGGTCTTTCTCATAATTGACATGCATGCTTTTGTGATGAGGGAATATTTAGTTAACTAGAGTGACACTTGTGGATGCACTAGTGCACCAACTCTTTATTAGTTCCACAAACAATTTGGAACTAATTTAAATGAACATAACTCAGTAAACTGAGTTATCTAATTACATCTCACAATTAAATTCATTCAGGACCCCTAAAACTTAGGGAGAACATATACATGATTTTAGAAATACTTACAACTTGAAATTCCTAAGCCAATTAAGTTAATTAAACTTAATTAACTATTTAGAAGTTGCTATGAGAATATAATTAAATTTTAATTCACAATTTAAATTCAAGGGCAAATTTAAACTGGAATTTCTTATTGCCATTTCTCAACATGGAGATTGTGGGTTTAGTTTCATTGTTTTATTTTGGTTGGTTCTCATGTTTCTTTAACTTGGGTTGAGTTATTAGTTCTTGAGCCTTGGTTGGAAAAACACTTTGGAGCCTTTGGTGGGTTGAGTTACTAGTCCTGGAGCCTTGGTTGGACAAACGCTTTGGAGCCTGTAAAATTTATGGGTTGAGTTAGTAGTCCTAGAGTCGTGGTTGGACAAACGGTCTAGAGGCCTGGAAGGATTGGACAAAGATCAAGTTGATGATGGTTTTGTGATGTTCGACTATGAGGTGGAATCACTATTTGATGGGTTGAGGTGGTTGGCCTCTAAAATCCTTGGAAGGTTTTGGATTGATTTGTTTAATGAGATCCCACATTCATGCCTGTAATATGGAACATGGCTGAATGGTTGAAGAGAGATTTGGCTTAGCCATTCTATGGCCAGGTGGAACGTGGAAGCCCCATCCTGAGTTTGGATTTTGTATCATCAATATGAGGTTATTTATCCTTGTATTTATATTAGTATTATACTGGATTATATGTGGTTTATATGTTTGTGATTTCATTGGTATTTCTACTGCTATCATGTTGGTTATATATGAGTTTTATGACAATAGCTATGTATGGCTCTCATCAAGCTTTTACTTATAAAGGAATGATCAATGTATAGATGACTTAATGGATGATATGGTAGTTGATGTGTTGAGGCATCAATGCTACTTAGTGATTCTCAGCTAAGTATGAGACTCCTATCTTAGATCTGTTATTTACACCTGTCGATTACATACTTGTGATATGTTTGACAAAATTCCTATCATGACTGGTAGGGGTCTAATTAAGGTCTCATTCAAATACTTGCATTTATACTATCATTTCCTTGTTATTTTGCTGTTCTGAAGCTATACTTCAATTCTAGGAAGTGACCTGGGCTTTGGGCCTGAAAAAGTGACTCAAATCTCGAGGATGTTGGCACTTTACTAATAAAAAGAGTCTATAGACGCTGGCTTGCAGGCCTGTGAAAGCATTGAGAGGTCCCTAGATGCTAGCATGCCCATAACATGCGGGCGTCCAGAGGTCAAGTAGTCCAAAAGCTCAGTGAGAGGCAGAGGATGGCTGGCAGAAATGTTGGATTGGTTCTTGAGGGTCCTAATGATGATGTTGAATGTCTGTATGGTGTGCTTCCATCTGTTCCAATTCCTTAACATGACTTAGGAGTTTGAATCATATCATAGTGGCCTCTCATCGCATGTTTACCCTAGCCGACCGGTTGCTTGGGTAGATGTGGGAGGAGAGTGTTACAGAGTGGTATTAGATCATGGTTCATCCCTTGGACTAGATGGTTTGTGTCTTGGTTATGCATGTGTTTCTCTTACATTTGCATTCTATGTGCTTGTTTCATTTGCATAATGTTGATCATGGTTGTAGTGATGCCATCATGAGAAACTTGATGCTGTTATTGTGGAGTGCATCATCAGGAGTGTATGATTGGTTAGATGTTGTTATATGTCGATTACATGCTATTATATGTCTCTTGGTTATATTCTTGTATGTTTGGTTGCATGTATCATTCTTGTAGGTTTGGTTACAAGTATTGTTCGTTTATGCTTGATTACATGAGTTTATGCAAGCATGGCATTGGTTACACAATTCTTATGCATGATAATGTTTGCGTGTGGTCAAGCGTATAGTGATGTAGTAGTTGTTGTCATGCATGAGGTCATGGTGTGTGTTGTTGTTAAGGTCACGCATTGATGAATAGAACCTAGCTAGAATAATGGTTTCATGGTTGTATGCTTATGTGTTATGTTTCTATATGCTGTCATGATTATGTTATAGATGTATCACACTGACTTGTTGATCTTGAAGACAAGGTATCCACCCCAAGCTATACTAAGGTAAGTTGGTTTATTGTGATTTGGTTTAGGAGACATGATATACCTTGTAGGAAGAAATATCAAATGGATAGCAAGATGGTAGACTACAAAGACTCTCCCTATGAATCAAAAGAGAAGTATGGTGTTGGGAACTCTTCTGATTTGGTAGATACATTGAGAAGCTTAAAGGAAGAAATAAGGAGTTGTAAGGCAGATAATGACAGAATCATACAAGCACAAGAGAAGCTAGCAAAGGTAAATGCAGTGATACTTCAGAGTTTGACAGATTTGCAGTGATAGGGACCACTTCGGATTGGCCATGAGCAGGAGGAAAAAACTAATGGGGCATATGGTAGTAGGTCGCATGGTGGTCACAGGTAATATGGTGGTGACATAGTCAAATATGGTAGATTGTTGGACACTCCAAATAAGAGGAGGGATAAACACAAGTACCATTCTAGTTCTGGTTCTGACAAGCATGATGATCGATATCGTTATCATCTTTATAGGAGGAGTGATAGGGGATACTTTCCATATGAGTTTAAGAAGGAAAAGCCACCTACGTTTGATGGAAGATGAATAAATCTCAGGATGTGGAGGCATGGTTTCTTGGTATCAAGAATTTCTTTAGGTTGCATGAGTATTTGGAGAGCATGAAAGCCATAGTAGCTACATATAGTGTCAAAGGGAAAGTAGACATTTTGTGGGAAGATGTAAAGAATTCCAGAGGTATACATGAGGAACATTTGACGTAGAGTGAGTTTGAGTGACTATTCAAGAATAAGTATTTGTTGGAGATATACTTTGATGATAGGGAAAAATAATTCTATGAGCTAAAGATTGGATCGATGACAAATGATGAGTACACTAGCAAATTCTTGGAGTTACTGAGGTATGTACCTTACCTCAAAGAGGAGAAGGCAAATATTCAGAGATTCACCAGTGGGTTACCAATGGCATTCAAAGATAGGATTGAGTTTGATGAGCCTTGATCATTGGAGGAGGCCATCCGAAAATTAAATAATTGCTATGAACAATCGAAGCACAAGTATGAGAGTAAACCAGATTCGAAAGGTAATGCTAAGAAAAAAGGAAAATGGGACAAGAAGTGAGTAAGACCATAGGATTCAGGTAATAAGAGAATGTTGCACCACCTAAGAGGTTCAATGCATTAGCTAGAGGACATGGCCATTGATTTGAGGAGAAGAATAAGTAGCCCATGTAGTGTTGGACTTATGGAGGAGATCATAACAGGAGTGATTGTCCACATATTAGGGTGGTAGGCCTAAGATATATAGTGCACAAGATGCACAGACTGTTGGGGATATTGGTCAGAGCATTCCTCATATTTATGCAACATTGGATAAGAAACAGACAGACCATTAGGAAGCTATCATTGAGATGGATGGTAAGATTTGTGATTGACCTTGGATCTAATTATAGCTATGTTAGTCCTAAATTGGTGGATAAGTGTGGTTTGAGTAAGAAATTTCATGTAGAAGCTTGGTTAGTGCATTTGGCTACAGGTACCAAGAAGCGAGTTCTCCATTGGGTAAGAGCTTGTGCATTTGATTTGAATGGTATGCCTACCGCAACACATTTGAATGTATTACCATTGGGATCATACAACATGTTGTTGGGAATGGATTCGTTGTATCTTCATAGAACCAAAGTGGATTGTTATGAAAAATCTATTGAATGCTTCGATGACAATGGGGAAATAAGAGTCTTGAAACGAAAGAAGAAATCCACATCAGTTAGGATGGTGATAACTATGCAAGCAAAGTGTAGCCGTAGGAAAGGGTATAATTTATTTTTTGTGCACATTTCTAATGAAAAAGGTAAGGAATTTGAGGATGCAGATGTTTTGAGAAGGTACCCAGTTTTACAACAGTTCAAGGATGTATTTCCTAAAGACATTACAAAGTTGCCACCTCACAGGGAGGTAGACTTTTTTACTAAGTTGGTGTTAGGGGCAGCTCCAACATCAAAAGCACCTTACATGATGAGCACTCCTGAGTTGGTTGAGTTGAAGCTACAGTTTAAGGAAATGTTGGACAAGGGGTACATTAGGCCAAGCGTATCACCATGGGGCGCATCGGTATTATTTGTGAAGAAGAAATATGGTAATCTCAAATTATGCATTGACTACAGGAAGTTAAACAAAGTGACCATCCAGAATAGGTATCCGTTATTGAGGATTGATGACTTGCTCGATCAGTTGAAGGGAGTAGTAGTGTTCTCGAATATTGATTTGAGATTCAGATATGATCAGGTACTCATCAAAGAGAAGGGCATTTACATGGCACCTTTTCGAACCAGGTATGTGCATTATGAGTTTGTTGTAGTTCCATTTGGCTTAACTAATCCTCCAACTACATCTGTGTGCTTGATGAATAGTGTGTTGCATCTTTATTTGGATAAGTTTATTATTTTATTCATTGATGAAATATTGGTATATTCTAAAAATGAGGAAGATCATGCCGAGCATAGCAGCAGTGTTGAGGTTGTTGAGAGAGAATTGGTTGTATGTTAAGCTCAACAAGTGTAGTTTCTTTCAAACTGAGGTACACTACTTGGGACGTGTTGTCTCCAAGGAGGGAATTGAAGTAGACCTGGAAATGAAAAGGGCCATCATGGAGTGGGTAGCTCCTAAGAATGTAGATGAGGTGATATCTTTCATGGGGTTGGTAGGATATTATAGGAGGTTCATCAGGAACTTCTCACAGATTATTTATCCTATCAAATCATTTTAGAGAAAAGGTAACAAGTTCGAATGGACAGAGGAGTGTGAGGCTAGTTTTGTGCAGCTCAAAGAATGGTTGACACATGCACCAGTGTTAAAGATTGCAGATTCAGGCAAAGAGTTTGTAGTATGCATAAATGCTTGCAAGAAAGGAATTGGTGGAGTCCTTATGAAGGATGGACATGTGGTATGCTATGCTATGAGTCACATAAACTAAATGAGCATGAGGAAAACTATCCCATGCACGATCTTAAAATGGAAGCGATCATACAAGAATTTAAGATGTGGAGGAACTATCTCATGGGGAGGAGGTTTCCATTGATGAGTGATTGATCCAAGTCCGGGTGTGAAAAAGGGCCCTTCCAAGACCTTTTACTTTTATGATGTGTTAAATTTCATTTTAGAAGAACATAAATGGATACATTTGCATGTTGTAAAGAAGAGGAACATGACAATCATCAACACATGAAAACATAAGCCATTGATAATGGAGTTCGTCCAAGAGGGACTACATCTCCGGGCCCCGGTTTCAAGATGGTGTAGGCCACTGCATTAAGTGCTGTCAATAGTGATGATGTACATAAGAGATGACGTTGCTATCATACAAGGAAAATGCCCTCACACAAGAGTGGCTCCAAGAGATGTTTCGCTAGAGGAACTCTCAGTCAAAAGGAATCCTATCAATATGACATAAACTCATGCATGATGATAATGAGCATCCTGCCAACATGGCATAAAGGGATCTCAATGCAAACATACATGGCGAAAACATGAGTATCCCATCAACATAACAATAAAGGGATCTCAAACAAAACATGACGAATCATTACAACAAGTACATCACATAGATGATTCCACATCACATCAAGTAGGAATGATGAAGCAAGTAAGAAACAAGATCCCACATCAAACATCAAACATGGATATGTCCAGCATAATGGATAGCAAAAGAAGTACATGAACACACTGCATATACCTCACATCTAGGGGCCATCTGAAGAAGAGGATGTCAAACTGATGAAGATGGTCGTACCATCAATCTCATGATGTCGAGTCTCATGTAATGGTTGCTCGCACATGAATGCTGACACCTACACTCCACTTTGAAAAGTAGTTGAAAATAAAATGAGAAAATGGAAAATCTGAATACACCATCAGATTTGTGGCTTCAAATATTGCAAAATCGACTGCCAAATTTCTAAATTATGAGAAAGTGAAAATTTGTGGCTCAAGGAATCTTTTATATTCCCCATAGATTCCTCAAAGATTCCTTTATCTGGGTCCTTTGCAAATCTGCTACTCAAATCAGGAATTTGACTATGCCATTGGGTTCATGTCTCCGAGGTGTAATATCAACATAAAATTTGTCTAATTTGGACACTGCAAAAATTTCACCCTCCTGGAAATTTTGCTCCTTCATGGTTCCACCTACATTAAAAAATAATTTAAAAATGCCGTCTCGATATCTGTGCTCACTCCTAGTTCCTCCATACCCCTGGCGCACTAATGAAATGATGGGTTTATATAAATATTTGGTGGTGGATTAAATAAGAAGTGTCATTTAGGCGGATTGGTATGAGGAGGCGAATAGTAAGGAGTAGGTCGGGTGGTCAAACCCTGACCCCTCCATATTAACCCAAAATCCGTTTTAATAAATCACATATACGTTTTTGGTTAAATCTGGGGTGGCGGGTCAGCTGTTTTGGGTGGCTCACCCTCCATTTCCCCACTACACATTGAAACATTGAATGGGCGCATTAATCATTTGGGGGCACATTGTTGTTTGGAGGTTGTACCATGGGGCCACTGCGTGGGTAGGGCTGGCCCTCCCACTGGCCATGTGTTCAACTCCCACCGGCATCATTTTTTAAGTGATGGCATGTAATATGGTGGCTTGTTGAGGGGAGTGGCAGGGTTGGTGGCCTACCACCCAAAACATATATATTTTTTAAACTTTTTTATATTTTATAAAATAATGAGGCCTTTTTGAAAATTCAGATTTTTGACCACATGAGTGATTTTAACGAGGCCACAATTTTGCCCAGAATTTGGTTGGAGTTGGCCAGATTCCATCTGCTAGAAAATGTCCAAATTTTGTCTTCATTAACCTGCTTAGTGAGCAAAAGTCAACCAAAACTTTGACAGCCTCTATATTCCTCATACGGACTCGGATTGAAGAACCGTTCTCACCACCGTGATCATGACAACAAGATCTTTAATATGGACCTAGTTCAAGCATAATACAAACACTTTGATTTTTGAGTTTTCATAAGCCCTCTTTTTCTTGTTTGTTTCCCTAGAGCCACTTGGATCAATCCTCCCCACTGAGGAGATTTTGGTCCTCCAAAAGCATGAAAAAATAACATGAAACTTCTCTATACCTTGTTTGCATCACAAGCATCCTAAAAGGTCTCGCTTCCATCTCCTTCACCTTTTTTCTTTGGAGCCTTAAGCAATGAGCCGACACCTGCAACCTTTGCAGCCTGTAGTACATTGTTTTCAAATTACATGCTTGACTTTCATGACCAACTAATGACACAAGTGTCCCACACTTGCCACGAGTTTATAACATATACTCGGTGGTCACGTTTACATCAAGATGGACACTGTAACCTAGCTACAAAAACAAGGCCAACATATCATTGTTGCTCCAACAAGTGATGGCAAACACATCATCACTACAACACATGATTTACAAATATAAGTCCAAACACTATTTGCTTTGACAAGTGATGGAAACATGACATCACTTCCACAGTTTATCATGCAACTCAAAATAAGACCATACATCATTGTTCCTAAATAAGTCATGGAAAACACATCATCACTTTTACATTTTAAAATACAACAAATGATTTACAAAAGCATGACCATGATAAACTAACATGTCTAGAAGCCATTTTTCACTTATCAATGTGAATGGGTTGCCTCCTTGTGGTGTTTTTTCTTGTCGAACAATCGTTTCACCTGGTTCATGCATTGACACTTTGTCTTTAAGGCGCTACTCTAAATGGAGCCTCCAACACGTGGCTCTTTGATGGCCACTTTTGTCGCAATGACTACAATATATCTTCTTCCTCTAGACCTGCTTAACATGTTTATTTACCTGCTGTTGAGAGGATCTTTCACGCCTCATCGTTTTGTGTGCTGCAATTCTTTTCCAACACTTAGAAAATGTATGGTTATGTAATCCACAAAAGGTACATGTTTTTTTATTCCATGTTTTACATTCATCATTAACAACATGATTAGAATAGAAATGATCATTCGAGAATTGAAATTAATTATACCTTTCCTTGCTATCTCTGGTGTAAGCATGGTGATGAGAGATTGCTTCAGCTCTTTCCTTGCAATGGAAACTGCCATGGGATGACGGGAATGTGTTCCCATCATTCTCTTTCCTTGACGATTTAAACGATGTCTTGGAAGAATTTGACACCTTCGAGCATTCTCCTTTGGTGTATCTCAAGCCTGCAAATTGAGGTCTTTCCACAACCTCCAATGGTTGAGTTATGCCTTGGTTATTAACACCAAGTTATTTTTTCCTCTTGTGCTTCGTCCTGGTAAGGAGTCTCATGTTTGTCCCTGTAATTGGGATCTCCACATCTCCAAAAAAAATCATACTATGTGATGATGAAACCGAAAGGAAATCAACATCTTTTACCTCCTCTATCGATTTGGAAAGAACTGATGAGGGCTTCTCATCATCTATTGTTGGTGGTTCACTAGCTGTCTCGGCGCATTCCCCAACTTCCTTTCTAACATACCCAAGTCCCATCTAATGGGGTAATTCTTCTACTTTGATGGAGTTGACAATGCCTTGGCCATTAACACCCAAGCCTTTTCCTTCATACCCCATTTTCTTCAATAGTTTGGAGCCAGTTCATGTGGTATGATTTTCAAAAACAACGAAATCATCATCAGGACACATACAAGAATTCAGAGCTCAAAGAGGCAACATAACAATCAAAGAAAACAAAGAAAACAAAGGTGGAGGAAGCAAAATCCACATATTGAAATTCCCAACATACCGAGAGAAGTTATGCAAAACATAGTAAGAGTCCTGTCCAACATCTGTCGTTTGAGTGTGAAATCCATATGTTGCATGAGAGCCATTCCCATCATGCCAAATAAGACCCTTAGTGCACCTTCGCATTTCATAAAATCCTCCTCACACCGTTGCATACACATAATTTGATACAATAATTGAAGGAGTAGTATAGTGAGGTAGAGGAATTGCTCGTCTTTCGTTCCCGGCTGGAAAAAATTCTGGCTCCGACCGACATTCCTCCAATCTCTCCGATGCGGCTCCGTTTGATGTGACTGTCAAAATTGTCAGATTTAGAATCTTTTCGGATTCAATCTAGTCACATCCCTCTATCTAGCTAGGCATCAACTACTTGACTACTATGATTGTTAATGCAATGAGGGTGGTAGGTGGGCGACTTGAATTAAAAACCTGGCCAAAACAAAACCATGCCAAAACTCTAGAACTCCTCAACTCCAAAACTCCTCGACCTCCCTACGCCTCTAGAACTCCTCGAACTCCCTGCACAGAACATATGAACTGTAAGTATCTAGATTAAATTTCAAAACATTCAATTATCGGGGAAATCACATTATTAGGTCAAAATAGAGGAAAAGAATCATGATAAAAATGCACAAATTATTCCTAGGCAAATAGATGGTCAAATATTTGTATTTTTGTATAATAAAATTTCCTTCATCCTAAAAATTATAAAACTTTATTGGTAAAGAACCCTTTCCACATGGAAGCACAGTGGGACTAATAACCAATAGAAAATAAACACTACAGAAATGGTTGTTAATCATGAATTATTTAGCCACAATGCACATTCTTATCAAATGCTCATCTACATAATCCCACATTCTCTAAATAAACAAACCAAAACACCACTCCATCGATACCATTTTTGTGACCTCAATAGAGCAGGGAAAAAAAAAAATCTTATGGATGTAAGCTATGGGTTATTTACAACTACTCATCTCCACTGATAAGGTTTCCAGTTTGCAAATGTGTACAAGGCACTTGAATCAAAGGTTTTCTTGCTTCCCAATTCTACAAAACTAAGGCACCAAACCCCCAAACAAGGAAACAAATACCAATAAGTAATTGTAACAGACACAAACCCATAATAGGAGAAGGTACCTTATATCTCTATTGCAATAAATATATTATACTGTGTGCATTTATAATGTTTAACACATCAAAGAGAAGTAATCTAAATCAAATATAGTTCTTTGTTCAAGACAGATCATAACTAAAGTCAACTTTTATTAGTTGATTGCAAAATTATTCTTAGCTTCTTTTCAGAGGAATGTAATCTCCAATTGTACACTTACTCAAGATGAATTTTTTTTCTAGAAAATCATATAGCAACAATGAAATTCCCAAGACTTCCACTATCAATCCTAAAACAAATTCACATACTCTAAGAAATCTCCACAAATTGAATTGAACTAGAGATTCCTATCAAATATCAAGGCTTATCATGCATAAACTCCATATAAGACTTTCACTTTTCCAAGTGCCGAGAGTTGAAAAGAGATGCACAACTATTTACTTCTTTCCCACCAAACAGTTAAGCCTCCTGTAGAATTTGACTTATCCTACCCGATGATGCATGCACAACTTTTTTTCCTACTCACCAACTAGTTAAGAGTCCTTTTGACGAAACATGGGATTGAATTCTCTGGGCCTTTGTTTGCACTACTATTACTATCAATTGATGCATGAATATCTTATTACAATTCCCATGATCTAGGATTGGGACTAGAATATTGATGCTCATGATCCACCCAACTCAATACTCCGGTCTCAGATAATGTTTGCCTTCTCCAGCTTGACTTGAGATTTAAATCTCCTTCTAAAGGTGACCTGAAAGAAAATTTCCTCCTAGAGGAACCCAAATTCTTCGTGGATCCTGATGGCACTTGATTCAATCTAATCCAACTCTTACTACTATGTCCACTGGCACCTACTTCTGATCCACTGTTGTTCATGTCGATGCCTAGTTTATGACCTTGAAACCTCGAATTCGTTCTAGTTTTATCGGTAACATCATCCTTCCTTGGCCTAAGAGTATGAAGGGACTTGATAATTTGTTGGGTCCCTATAATACTAGTGATTACCCCATTACTATGGTATTTGTACCCCTTATTAATATTTTTTGTGCCCCTATTGCTCCCATATTGTTATTATTGTGTCCCGTAGAATCCCTCTATTGTTATTTTTGTGGCTTTATATTATTATTGTTAGGTCGGCCGGGTTATATTGTGACTCCTTAGACTCCTATATATAGAAAGGAGGTTTTGTCATTTGTATCATCCAAGAATTGTTCATTTATGTAATGTAAAGGAGGTTTCCCCCTCGAAGAGGCTAAATTCTAAGGCATTGATCTATCTTTTCTATCTTTTCTTGAGTTGGTTTCATAAAATTTGGTATCAAAGCCAAGTTCTAGGGTTTCGCTGCTCCAAATAGGTCATCGTGGATTTTTCGCTATAATTTTTTTTTTTATGATGTTTCAGAAGTCAGAAAAAAAACCCATTTGCGAAGGCATCACGCTGCAGCTTGGGTCCTAATTTCAGAGCTTTTCGTGCTATATTTTGCGGAGATATGATCTGAGGAAGTTGGTCTTTTTGTAGACTCCTGAATTAAATTCCAAACATGTTACTTGGGGAAAATCGTTATAACTTTCTCTCTGAGCATCGGATTGAAATTTCACAAAAAGTTACAAAAAGAGGACGGACTGTAGTTTCTTCTAGATATTTTTTAGAGCCAGAGGTCTAAATAGTGACACGTGGCACTTCATACAAGTTTGCTCTTCTGAGAAGGTCTATAATCAGGTCACTGTGGGAGATGTTTCATAACTCTTCATTGGAGAATCCAATTGGGGTCAGAATAGTGGCATTGGAAAGAGGACACAGAGGGCTACCACAGGTCACAATTTTAGAACTAGATGTTCTGAAAGTACAAAGATACATCAGAGGCACTATCGAGCTCCTACAAAGTAAAAAAAAGGTGTGTAGATTTTTTTTAAATTTTTGCTTAAGATTGGTTTGAAATTTATTTTGAAGGAATTCAAAGGGCTAGTAGAACATTATTATCAGCAACTGATGCCTCGAGGAAAGAAATTGCAAACACCTAGTAAGGAACCTGAAATCTCTAGCATGACTCATGAAGAAGAGGAAGAAATGCTCTATGATATATCAAAATTACATTGAGACCAAGTGCAAAAAATGTCAGCCTCACAAAAGCTAACAGAAGCTAAGATAAATGGCATGGAATCTAAGATAAAGGGCGTGGAAGCTAAGATGGACGATTGGAAGACAGATTTGAAAATAGACATGGACGATTTGAAGATAGATTTGAAGACAGACATGGACGAATGAAGATAAATATGAATAAGTTGCTACAAGAAATGGTCACTAAGGGTGAAAGGGTAGTAAAGGAAACTCATGATGAGAACAAAAGAAATGTTAATCATGATTCCATAGACTCTAATGTGGGATCGAATACCCATCATATTCCAAAAATCGATATGGGGAAGTTTGATGGCAAGGATCCCGCAACATGGATATTACAGATGGAGCAATTTTTCGATCTCAATAATGTGCAAAACACACAAAAGGTACGTATGGCAACTTTATATTTGGAACCAAATCAGTTTGTATGGTATCAATGGCTTTGCTCTCGTAAACAATTTATCACTTGGGCAATTTTTACGGAAGAATTGATGGCACATTATGAGGATACAAAAAGCAACACTTTTTTTAGCCAATTGATAAGTCTCAAACAAAAGGGTTCAATAATGGAGCACATTGAGGAGTTCCAAAAATTGAACATAAGGGTAAAAGATATTCCAGAGGAGCATAGGATTGATGTGTTCATAGGGTCTTTAAAGGATAATATCCAACATGATGTTCGCCTTTGGGAACCTGATTCATTAGAGAAGGCATTCAGGTTAGCAAGAAAAATGGAAAGCAAAATTATGGCAACCAAGAAGCATACCACTCACAACTATAAAGATGGAAGTGTTGTCCCTAGTCTTCCACAACCTATAAGGTTGACACCACAACAATTGGAAGAAAAAAGAGCAAAAGGGCTTTGTTACAGTTGTGATAGCAAATACACTAAAGGTCATAAGTGTGCTGAGAAGAAAGTATTCTACATAGATTGTAAAGAGGAAGAAGAAAAGGAGAAAGAAAGGTCAAAAAGAGGATATACTCCAGAAACAAAGCCTAGATGAAGAACAAATGAATCCGACCATATCTTGTAATGCATTGCCGGCAATTACCACTCATTAAACCATCAAGATAGAAGGACAAATCAAGAATAAAAAGGTAATAGTGTTGATTGATTCAGGAAGTACTCACAATTTTATTCATCGTAAGGTAGCAAAAGA
>APFE031261730.1:188052-212957 GCA_000404065.3 Pinus taeda
CCTCTGGCTTGAAGGACCCAAAAATCCTTCCATCTTTTGCAACGAAGGTTCTGTCTTTGATAGGAATTTCTTCAATTGCCCATTTGATAACATCGGTGTATGGAAGCATTTGCTCTCTTGCCCCTATCCTATGTAGGAAAGAGTCGGCCAAGTCCTTGAGAGTGCATTCTGATTTCTTGGTGGAATCTGCCGTAGCTTCCTCTACCACCTGCGTAGGCTTCTCGGCTTCCAGCAAATCATAAGTTCCTTGCCAGGTAGTTCTGGCGAGTCCCGCGCACGTTGTGTCTGATATCAATCCCTTCTTACTGTTTACTATTAGTTGTGGCGTGGACGGTAATTCGCCTGCAACCTTCTTCTGCTTCTTACCCATAATGCCTGAATTGCTTTGACAAATCTGTAATCTGCACAGAAGGGTGGTTTTTGGCGTAATACTAAGATAATAATAAAACTCGCAACTGAGAGTAAAATAAGAAGAAACGTCTATATACTTTGCCTTTATTAAAACAGCGCGGATATGATCTATAGGCAGATTTGAAAGGACGGGTTCATTAAGGGGCCGTATAGGACCTGCCACCTTATAAATGCTCATTAGTGCAATATTCGCCTAAAGATCTTTTAAATCATGCAATAGGCGTACCGGCGGCCGAGCGAGAATGATTATGCCTTAATTGTTATTAACTCGAGCTTTCCAATCATTCTAACGGGTTCTCTTGGAGAACTGTGCCTTATCTTATCGGATCGGGGAGGGGCGCGAGGATAGTTTTAACAATATTTCAAACGACGCCGATCGCCGATCGCCGATATCAGATCGGGGAAAGGTTTGCGCATAGTTTTAACAATGTTTCAAACACATCCGATCGCCGATCGCCGATATCAGATCGGGGGAAAGGCTTATGCGCATTAAGGTTTTGCCAAGGGAAAACACCGATCGCCGATTGCCGATATCAGGTCGGGAAAGGCTTATGAGCAATACTTGATATGCGAAAGGAACCGCCGATCACCGATATCGCCGATGGCTTTATCGGGTCGGGACTTTATGGATAGGCATGATAATGGTGGTCAAGAAAATGGCCGATTTCCAATATCGCCGATAGCCTTATCGGGTCGGGGCTTTGGCCGATGGGCGCGATAGTGATGCACAAGGGAATGCCGATGGCCGATATTGCCGATAACTTTATCGGGTCGGGGGAAGCCTTTTGTTTGCTTGATGCATACATATTTGCTTTATTTCCAATGTTTTAAAGAGATATTGCTTTTCTTGGCTTTATCGGATTTCTATAAAGTAAGGATTATTGACATCAATTTTATTTTAAAAGGGACCCATTTCATATTTTAATGGTCTTGTGAATAATAATAAAGATGAAATGGGGGGTTGTTTTGCAAGGCACAACAGGACCTTTGTTAGATATTAATGAAATTTTCTTAATATGATCTTATCTTATGCGCTCCTTTACATGATGAAGGTTTAGACCCTTCTTTAAGAAAATAGATGATATGTTTAGTCACTAAAATGAGGGCTCCTTCAAGAGTCATGCTCTTTGGCATTAATAATAAGAAGATCCCAACTGAGGCAATTTTGAAAACACCTTTTGTGTGGGAAAGGAATTCATCTAACCACATAAATAATGAATAGATTGAACACAGTCTAATTTCTACCTCAACAACTCCCTATTACTTAGACGTTGTGGATATCCTATGTCCTCCTCCTTCAAGACATAAAATTCATGTTATTCTCCTTCAACACATAAAAATCCAGGCTCACAACTGCATTTATTTTATTAGTTCACAATCAAAAAAGAAAGTGAATAAGCATGATGATGTTATTTTTTGTATTGTAACTCTTATGTCTACTTGTTATGATTTGGTGTTCATTAGAGATAATATAAATTGCACTTAAAAGAGAAGGGAAGTCTTTACAATTAGTGATAGTGTGATGCCTCTGGCTGCCAAGTCTGCGGTAACAGTCTTTGATCCCTCAGTTTCTTCCTTCAAATGGTAAAATTTGAATTTAAGTATAATTTAAGTAGTCTCACCACCTAAAAATGACATGCATGATACTCCACTGGTCACTCTAAAGACTAGTTGATGGTGGCATCTTCTCTCGTGTGTGAGAAGTTAGACACATGGCTACGAGAAGTTAGATTAATGCCTAATTAATAACATCCTGATTAATGCTACAAGTGTACTTACTGTCTTAAAAGAGTGCATGAACCTCACAACCTTGATTCTCTCAATTAATTCTCATGAGGGCTATATTCCTATAGATATTATAGGTTTTCGGTAGCTTAATATTTTAAGTCTTGGAAAATGTGTCCTTTCAGGCCAAGTTCCCAAATGGCTATAGAATTGTAAATACTTACAGGTTCTTTATCTCTCGTGGAATAAATTTACAAGAAGCATTCCTCCTTGGCTTGGATATTTCAAATTTATGTTTTATTTGGACATGTCAAACAATTCTCTCTCAGGAGGCATTCCCCTACAACTTACCCAATTGTAGAGTCTCACATCAATACAGAGCCTCACAGCAACAGATAGAACTTCTATGGAATTAACTCTTCACATCCTGGGACTAATTTGACTAATGCCATTATCTAATGCATTTATATCTGTAATTTTGGGCGTTAACGGTGAGTAATACTTGCAAATAAAAGTGTAAAGGTAGCTTTGTGAGAAGAGAATATCCATCTTAAGGCCATTTTACACTTGTGGATAAAGTAGGGTAAGTTTGTTTGGTTCTTGATCCAAAAATTTGCAACTCAAACTATAATCTTCTAACATCAAAATAAATAAATATGACAAAAATGAATTGGATTCAAATTTTAGTAAATCATGGTAAGTTCAATTGCTTTTTGACCTGAAAATTGGCACCTCGACTGCACTTTTCTAACATTGGCATAGAACCATTTGAATCGTGGATCTGTTATATAAAAAAACCTCAAGATGCAAACCTCAAATTTTTTATCCCTCTTGAAAAAAGATAGCAGGGAAAAATGCAACTATGATAGTTTTATAGTAGTCATTGTTTAAATATGGTCAAAAATATAAATATTTGTTGGTTCTTTCATATCTTTTATGGTATAGAGATTAACAGAAAAACCATTATGTAGAACTAGATCCACCCACCTAGTTGTAAAGCACCTTGACCTAGCTATTCTATGTGTAATTAACTTAAAGAAACCAACTGGATTTTTCTCCTTTGCAAGAAACCTTTGTGCATAATTAGAAAAAACTATAGGAATGGACTCCAATCTTCAATTTATCTTGGAAAGCTAGCACAAAAAGGCCAAACCATTTCACTCAAAGTATACCATCTAGTATGATTGATCCTTTATCAAATGATAGTCTTTCACAAAAACAAGCATATAAATCCTTTATCGAGAATTCCCATAAATTGCCTTGTTATAATATAAATAAGAATTACAAAAAATTGATATATGGATGTTATTAACTATTTTTGAAATATGAATAGATTAAAAATTGTACATGGAGTTGCAAGGGAATTTTTCCAACAATAGTTGTACATTTTGAGATAGATGCAAATGAAATAATGATTTGACTTAATTTTTTTTGCAAGATTTCAACCAAAATCTAAAAGATAAAACTCAGTTAGACAACACCATAATGTATTAATGGAAATCACATGACAATGAACAAGTTACTTTTCTCAAAATACATTTTTCCATATACATGGAATATATTACATATGTCCATAAATGTGTCACCCATACAAAAAACCGTAATTGTTGCAAGTTGGGGAAAAATAAAACATTAACATGTTCTTCTTTAATGAAAGAACCATACTATGATGGTGATCAATGATTTCTGTTGCAGTGGATGGTGATCCTATGTCATATTTGACATCTACATCTGCAACACCAGGACTACTTGGGACCTATCTTGATGGTGATCAATGATTTCTGTTGTAGTGGATGGTGATCCTATGTCATATTTGACATCTACATCTGCACTTAATAATGCTTTGGACATTATATTCTTGGACATCCTTTGACTGTCTGTAAAGTGATTGATGGTTAAAAGATTGAAATTAACAACTCCAATTTATTGCTTCCTTATAAAGGGGTTTTAAATTTTCCTTTTGAACCCAATAGATGTTTTTCATCTGATTACATACTAGCTCCAAGTTGGTGAAGACTTCATTATCATTGACATCATGTTTTTTTGCCTCTTTTATCCCTTTAACAAGGGCAATGTAGTATGCTTCATTGTTTGCCATCCTTCCAGGAACTTCTCTCTTTCCATGGAGCAAATGATTTCTTTCCGCATTTTAAAGGACAGATTTGACAAGTGCTCGACTTGGATTCGGAAAGAAGGACACTTCAATGCATAAACACCACTTTTGCACCATTTGTTACACTTAGAAGACCTGGAAAATAAGATAACAATAAATTCATATTAGACAAGTAGACAATTATCTATTTCTTAATAATCAACATGTTTTTCAGTGATATATAATTGAAAATATCAGTTATCTATTCCTAACATATTCCACTAACTGTTAATTAATTGAACAATCATAAACCATTCCATTCTTCTTTCCTTTTATGCCTTTAAATGTCACCTAAATTTGATGGTTTTTCATATGGAACATTCATTCAAATTTTTTTACTTTGTATATTAGTAGCCATAAATCCCAACAACTTTATGAATCTAAATAAAACAATAGGGGCCAAAGACATTGAAAAATAGAATATTCATGCTTGACATGGTGCCAATTAGCATTATGAGTCTATTTATATATGTGTGAGTATGAGGTTGCAGCTTTATCACAATTCATGTCTACTTGTCTTGTTAGGAAATTTTTTTCATTCAATATATTTTTCTAGGAATGCGGTCCCTGCCAATTTTGTCTTGAGGTTGTGCTTGTTGTCTCAAGTAACCACCCATCATGGAGTGAAAAGCAAATTTTTTCTGGGGAGAAGCTATGAGTATTTGGGAACTTGGAAGAAAATAGTTGTATTTCATAAGTTCTAACAAATGTAAAAGGTGTGAGTTGGAAGCAACAAAAATATCTCTCAATGCTGAACTTCATAAAAGCCAGATCAAAAATGGCAGCAAAAGCAATGGAAAAGGGTGTTTCTTCTAGTCTCTCACTAGCTCTGCAACAACTGGCGTCTAAGGCTGTAGAGGCTAAGAAAGAGGTTGCAGTTCCTAACTGATTTCTTTGTCCATTGTGATACTTAAGGAAAAAAATTGATTCCAGATCAGAAGATGCTTCCAATAATAGATGCTTGAGTATGATTTTCCATCGCTTTGATAAGCTTTAGCAACATTAACTAGTGACTCATGAAATACCCTTTCTCATCTTCTCTTAAGATAGTAGACAAGTCGAAGACTACTAAACAAAAGTACAAGAGAAACTGAAGCAGAGGGAAAAGCATGGACAAGGTTTTATCCTCCTTAAAAGAAGGGAAATCCTAAAGAGGAAAGCATAGCTAGTGTTAGTAGTGCTGAAAGAAACTATATTACAAATAAAGGTGAATGAAGTTGGCTAAATTTTAGATAACAAGATGTTCTTATCAAGGAAGGGGGCACCATAAGGCAACAACTTGTTGTACCAAGTAGTGAAAACTCTCTGAAGTTGGTTGGTAAAAAAGATGGGCCACACATATTGAACAATTATAGCATCCCAATCTCTACTAATGTTGTATGTGATGCTTATGGAAAAGACAATGAACCTATATGGCTATTTCCTACTTTGGAAAGGTAACAAATGGGAAAAATGATACAAACTATATTCCTCCAGATGCAGACAAAAGTGTATGCAAATTGCACATTATTCACAAGACATTAGCCCATAAGGGTATTCTGGATGTGCATTACTATGTAGTTATTAGGCCATCTCTCTCAAACCATTGGTATAAGCTTGATGATGCAAATGATACAAGGAGCATGAATTTTAAGAAATGTACACTGATTTTAACAAAGAGAGAATTAGCTAAGGCCCTTGCAATGACAAGGTTGGTTGTTGTTGGTGAAAACCATTATGGTGTGTTTCCTTCCAAAGGCAAGTTGTTGAATGTGTTAGGGCTTAAATCTACCTTAGACTGAGAAAGGTAGGTCTAGGGTAACATCAAACCACGCTTAACCTGGTAGCTAGCCCTACCAGGTTGGGAGAGGGATCTCTCCTTGTCAATCTCAAAGGAAATATCGAAAGTAAGGCTTGAGATTACTGATATGAATATTAATTTTAGGCTAGGTATATGATTAGAGGAATTTGATTGATTTTAATGGTTGGTTGCTGGATCAAATGAGGAAGGCAACTTTGAGTCCGAGAAATAGACTCATATTTGCAGAGGTTTCTGTGGGGCGAGATAGGCAAGTGCTTTAGCACTTTGAAATGAATGTGATGGTGAGTCTAAAGGCTGGTGAGGAGTTGGAGAGGGCATGCAAGTTTCATGAGTCCTCTTCAAACATCAGAAAACATTTAATACTAAATGAAACCCCAAGGCAGAGCACTGAACATCAATGGATTCCACCTATTAATATTGGTTCATTTAGTTATGAAAAAAAAGATATATGATGGCACATATACACATAAGATAAACTAAATAACTGAGGAGAAAACAATGCTAATTCACATTACCACAAGAATCCCACAAAATGCTGCAAAACCCCGGTTCATTTCCTTGCCAAACTGTAGAAGTGATGTACAAAGTAATGCATCCACAAGAGTCAAACCTTTACAAATGACTAAGAAAGTACATAATATAGGCATCCAACCACCTATGATAGCCATCAAGGGTCAAATCCATGAGTCAAGGAGCTATTTCAACAAGATCTAAACTAGGAACTGAAAAATAGGCAGTGTAGCAACTTACCTCTAAAACTATGGAAACTGATTCATTCAACCTAAAACCACCTCTAAATAATATATCTACCTCCTCAAGACATTTTTCATCAAATTTACATCATATTACATCATTTACCATCACAAATTTACTAAGGAGAAGAGAAAAAGTCAAATTCTAGTCAAACTAGCGAAATTCTGAGTTTTTAGGCAAAATTGGCAAAATTGTACCTAATGCGCAGCGCCTTTTCAAGGCTGCTTTTGGAGGCCTTCCACTCACCCCAATTAGGCCCAAGATAGCTTGTTGGAAAGCCCTACCCCTTCAAAAGTGGATTCTCCCAAGATTGGTTCTTGTGTGTCCAAAAAGTGGCAGAGAGGACATTTTTTAGGTGCTTTTTGCCCTTTGGGTGACCTACATCTCCTCCAAATCTTATGAAACTTTTTGGGTTTCATTATTTTTCCATGAGGAATCCAAAAATTCAAGCCATTTTTCAAAATACTAAGCCAAATCAATGCGCAATTCCAGTGGCACTGCGCATCAGCTGAAAATTCCTGTGTTTTTAATTACAAAATTGTAAAATGACAAAAATTTCTCAAAATTTCTTCAAATTTGGCAAGAGGATCCCTCATTGATTGCTTTGTTGGGCTAGAGAAGCCTCAGCCAAGATATTTAGCTTATCATGCTCCTTTTTTCTCCTTAAGTCTCTCTGTGGAATTGTCACTAAGGGTTTCTCTTTCATAGCTTGATTCATTGCTTCTTGTCATGGTGCTTGCCTTAGGGAAGTGATGTGATGATAATATGGTGGAAAATGGTAATGAGGGAGGACAAGGGAGATGACTATGAAAAGATTTTACAAATGTGAAATGGAGTTGGGGAATGAAGGGAGAGGTTTTGGGAAATTAAGGTTTTTGTGAGGGATTTAGGATTTGATGAAGGGAATGAGTTGTCTTAGGGGAGTGGGATAGTGAAAATGGATTTAATGAAGTGATTTAGGGCAATGTAAGATAGAAAAAGGGAAAATGATGTTTGGTTTTGGGTTATGGAGTGAAATTTGTACAAGGAAATGGAAAATGATGAAAACAAGCTAGGGTTTGATTTTCAAAATGCCAAACTCATGAAGAAAACAAGAGATCAAATTCAGCTCAAATGCAATAAGAACTTACTTGTAGAAGAGAAATGCAATGTTTTTGAGGGTTATTGAGTGATTTGGAATGTTTTGGAAAATTCTGGACTGATGCATAGCGCATTGGGCCCAATGTGTAGTGCACTCCTGATGCACAGTGCCTGTGTAATTTGATAATGGCAAAAACTGTCTGATGCGCAACACTCCTTTGATGTGCAGCGCCAACCCTCTGATGCGCGATGCCCCCTAATGCACATCACCTTTTGGTAGACGACTTTTGAAGACCTCTTCGGTGTCAAAATTGGGCGTGTGATAGCTCATTAGAAGGCTTATCGAGTCTACTTTCCAACACAACTTGAATTTTTCAATTTGGAGTTCATTTGCCCTATCCAAAGTAAAATCTCCCAAGACTGGTCAAAATGTGCAAAATGAGGCTGCCTAAATACAGAGTGTTATTGCAGTCAACTTGTGAAAGTCTTCCTCAACTCCAAATTGAGCTCATGATAGCTCATTGGAAAGATACTTTGTCTCGATATCATTTAAATCATCAAGAAAGTCATTTTAATACCATCTATGTGAAATCTTGATTTTCCCAAGGTCACTCCAAAAGTTCATCAATCCTCTTGAGGCCAATGATGTTTTTGTCATTTCTCCCAAACCATGAAACCTGTGTAAAAACTGAAGGAGGTTTTTCTTATTCGGTAAATGATGGATAAAAACCTCTCTAACTTGTGTCAAATTCATCTTTTAGTTCTTAGAAACATAGTTTTAAGAAAACCTATCTCAATATGTGGAACAGGGGATTTGTAGAAATGAAGGGGATGAGGGGTTTCTAAATTATTGAGAAAATTTTGGGAAGTAGAGAGGTATGTTAGGAAGCAGGGGAAAGTTTAATTTCAAAGATTGAGTGAGGGGAAGGGGTCCAAAAGGTTAAAACGCAGGCCTAGCCTAGAAAATGTCAAATTGTAGCAATAAACCAGGGTTTGTGGGAAAATGATGAAATTGAGTGGATATGAATCATGGGAAGCATTTAAGAAGGTATATTAGGGATAGGGGAAGGTGTATGAACATCAGGATACAATTTTTGTTGATGATTTAACCATCCAAGAAAAATTACCTTCAAAACCCTAGGAGAGGGAAATGAGGCTTACCCAAGTATAACTAAAGCACGAACAAGGTGTAAAAAGACCCATTGGAACCTGAAATGATGATGAAAACTCTTTGAATGATGGTACTCTAAGCTGAATGGTGTCATGGACCAATATTTTGGAAGACTTTGGGAGGGGTGAAAATAACCCTAGATCTAACACCTAGTGACCAAATTTTACTTGAAGACTCACTGAAATGAAAAAAATTGACTTTGACACCATGAAATTGCTTTGTAAGAGCATGTTTGGTCACTGATGGAAGGCTTCAAAGACTGACACTAACATTGGCTCGAATGGGTATGGTAGCTCCTTGGAGATGCCAAGAACCGCATATTTTTGGGAGAGCAGACCATTGCCTTATCCATTGGGTGTGGAATAAAAAACTCAAGCTAAAATTTCATGACTAGATACTGACGACTCAAAGACACAAACTGACTTGAAACTAACACTAAAAACTGGCTCGATACTAAAACACAACTGCAAACTAGAAAATATGCTCAAAATGGAGCTTATTCAATAAAACCTACTCTAGCTGTTCCATTCATCATCTGATCAAGTGAAGTGAAATACCAATGCAACCAAGTAAGCATTCTAGCTGTTGTTTGAATTCTCTGCAAGTGCTTGTTTATGAACCATAAGAGAGAACCACTGAAAGGAAACTCCCATGAAAACTTGTAAATAGATCCAAATTTTCCCAAATTGAATAATATAGATTCTCTATCCGCCACCAAAAATACTACATAAGGATCATGAAATTCATGTGCACTGGGACTTAGCTCATGCAATGGATTACTTCTCTTCTCCTCGTACCATGAATGCAAACTTTGATCTGAGCATTGTGACGAGACTCCTGCTGATAATGACAAAGAAACCCACTGCCAGATCAAGTTTGTATCAGTACACGTTTCAAGCTCACAGGTAGCTAATGGAGAAGGACTTTTACTCTAGACATCATCCAACACATTAGCTATTGGATCGTGAAAAACTTGAAAAGAATGCTGCAACCCATTTTCTGTTGGTTCTAATAAGATTTCTTGATTTCCTACAAGCTGCCCATTTGAAGATATACTATGCAAATTTCCTTTCAAAAACTGAAATGATTCGAAATAGAATGGTACGAAATCATCTTCCATCATTTGATCATATGTTCCGACTTCCAAGTCTTCATCTGCAACTTGACAATCATTTGCAACTTGAGAATCAATGGCATTCGGTGGCTACAAATCAAGATACAAGAAGTCTTGAACAAGGATCTCATTGCCCTCTAGATGGTCTAGATCAAAACTTATTGACGATTGATTTCTGATAGCACAAAATTTGTTTCTGATGATATGAAATGAAGCAAAGTAGAAAGGCAATGATCCTTCACTTACTTCAAAATTTGTTGCACTTTCCTCCTCACTTCCATAGCTGATATGCAATGGTTGATCACTGTACTTGAACTGCAGAAAGCAGAATTCCTCCTCCCACAAACTAGCTACTGATTTTTCTGCAAGATTAGTTTCTATTTGGAGAACATACTCATCATCATACTGATCAAACTGAGGCAAATCGTTAGTAAATAATACATCATCAAGCATGCATGTCATATCAACAGATCTCTCTTCTCCAAGATGATCTATAAAACAATCATTATGAGGTCTATGACAACTGGGATAAGAAACAAAATGTTTTGGATTAGCAAATTTTTCTTCTTCAATCAGGCAGCCATGGGCTTGAATGTTATACTCATTCCTTGTGGTGATCCTTTGCATCATCTCTTCCACTGCACTTACCAAAATGTCAAGTTTTACCTCTAAAGATGTCGATTCCTCTGGATCTATGTTCTTAATCTCTTCTTCCTTCAACTTTGCCCTTCTGATCAACATATTAGCCTCTACATCTACTGCACTATTTTGCATCTCCTCAAGTGTTACAAGGTTCCTTTCCCTCGGCTAAAACTCCATTTACGGATCAAAGGCTTCCGGGTAGTGCAAGAGAGCGGATCTAGGAGGAGGTTTTATATTAACCGGCGTTGAAAAATAGACTTGGTTAAATCTAGCAGAAAACTATTGTGCTGCCTCTCCTGACAATATTTTTAGCTGGTTATACTCTTCTATCATCAAGAAAGGGTTTTCTCTGACCACCCACTTGTCGAGGAAAACTTTGATGAACTGCTATAAATCTGAGATGCTCGCATCAGGCAGGGTTTTGAACCAACTCTTGACTTTGCCTTGCAAAGAAAGAGTAAAAAGCCTAATACTGACATCCTCTTCATCAAATTCGAAAAGGTCAAGAAAAGACTCAAAATTCAATACATGTCTATCAACAGTGATGTTGTCACATTCACCATCAAATCTTGGCAGATATAGGTAATGATTTTTAGGGAAAGCATGGGATATAGGAGGTAAAATCAGAGGCTTGTATCTATCTGGAATTTTACAAGGTATAGTAATATGTATAGAAGGTGTAGAATTAGTCTTGGTCTTTAGGCTCATCAGTTTGAATACGGTCATCACAAGCTTTAGAAAAAGGGTCTTGATCAAGCTCAAAGGCATGCAAATCTTTGGTATTCACAATCTTCAAAGGGAAGGAATCAAATGCAGATCTAGGATCTTTCCTCCAATACAATATACTTTGTAAAGCCTTCTTGACATTCTCGGGAAAAGAGAAGAAATAATTTATAATGAAGAACATAATGTCTTGGATGAAATTCCAACTTGAGTACCTGATATTTCCATATTGTCCTTTCATGTTTCTGCTAGTCGGATTCATCCTCTAGTGGAGTCCTTGGATCTGATCTCGAAACTGATTTGGAATCGCCAGGTGAATGATTTCAGCCTTCCGATGTCTGATCGTTGTCCACCATCAACAATCAGATCTGAACTTGATTACATTTTGCTGAAGAACATAAAACTACGTCCCCAACGGAGTCGCCACTATGTTAGGGCCTAAATCTACCTCAGGCTGAGAAAGGCAGGGCTAGGGTAACATCAAACCATGCTTAACCTAGTAACTAGCCCTACCAGGTTGGGAGAGGGCTGTCTCCTTGTCAATCTCAAATAAAATATGGAAAGTAAGGCTTGAGATGACTGATATGAATACAATTTTAGGCTAGGTATATGCTTAGAGGAATTTGACTGATTTTAATGGTTGGTTGTTGGATCAAATGAGGAAGGCAACTTTGGGTCTGGGAAATCGACTTAGATTTGCAAAGGCTTCTGTGGGGTGAGATAGGAAAGTGTTTTAGCACTTTGAAATGAATGTGATGGTGAGTCTAAAGATTGGTGAGGAGTTGGAGAGGGCATGTAAGTTTCATGAGTCCTCTTCAAATAACAGAAAACATTTAAAACTAAATGAAACCCCAAGGGAGAGCACTAAACATCAATGGATTCCACCTATTAATCTTGGTTCATTTAGTTATGCAGAAAAATATAGATGATGGCACATATACACATAAGATAAACTAAATAATTGAGAAGAAAACAATACTAATTCACATTACCACAAGAATCCCACAAAATGCTGCAAAACCCTGGTTCATTTCCTTGCCAAACTACAGAAGTGATGTACAAAGTAGCTCAATGCATCCACAAGAGTCCAACATTTACAAATGACTAAGAAAGTACATAATATAGGCATCCAACCACCTATGCTAGCCATCAAGGGTCAAATCCATGAGTCAAGGAGCTGTTTCAACAAGATCTAAACTAGGAACTGAAAAATAGGCAATGTAATAGCTTGCCTCTAAAACTATGGAAATTGATTCATTCAACCTCAGACCACCTGTAACTAATGTATCTACCTCCTCAAGTCATTTTTCATCAAATTTAAATCATATTACATTATTTACTATCACAAATTTACTAAGGATAAGAGAAAAAGTCAACTACTAGTCAAACTAGCAAAATTCTGAGTTTTTAGGAAAAATTGGCAAAATTTTGCCTGATGCGCAGCACCCCGAGCCTAGTGCGCAGTGCCTTTTCAAGGCTGAGTTTGGAGGCCTTCCACTCACTCAAATCAGGCCCAAGATAGCTTGTTGTAAAGCCCTGCCTCTCTAGTTTCTAGAAAATTTTGCATTTTCTTATTTGGAGGTCATTTTCCCCCTCAAAAGTGGATTCTCCCAAGACTTGTTCCTGTGTGTCCAAAAAGTGGCAGAGAGGGCAATTTTTAGGTGTTTTTTGCCCTTTAGTTGACCCATATCTCCTCCCAATCTTATGAAACTTTTGGGTTTCATTATTTTTCCATTAGGAATCCCAAAATGCAAGCCATATTGCAAAACATTGAGCCAACTCAATGCGTAGCGCCAGTAGCACTGCGCATCAGCTGAAAATTCCTATGTTTTTAATTACAAAATTGTAAAATGATAAAAATTTCCCAAAATTTCTTCAAATTTGGCAAGAGGGTCCCTCATTGATTGCTTTGTTGGGCTATTGAAGCCTCAACCAAGATCTTTAGCTTATCATGCTCCTTTGTTCTCCTTAAGTCTCTCCATGGAACTATCACTAAGGGTTTCTCTTTCATAGCTTGATTCACTGCTTCTTTTCATGGTGCTTGGTGGTTGTCTGAGGGAAGTGATGTGATGATAATATGGTGGAAAATGGTAATGAGGGAGGACAAGGGAGATGAGTATGAAAATATTTTACAAGTGTGAAATGGAGTTGGGGAATGAAGGGAGAGGTTTTGGGAAATTACGGTTTTTGTGAGAGATTTACGGTTTGATGAAGGGAATGAGTTGCCTTAGGGGAGTGGGATAGTGAAAATGGATTTAATGAAGTGATTTAGGGCAATGTAAGATAGAAAAGGAGAAAATGATGTTTGGTTTTGGGTTATGCAATGAAAGTTGTACAATGAAATGGAAAATGATGAAGACAAGATAGGGTTTGATTTTCAAAATGCCAAACTCATGAAAAAAACATGTAAGAGATCAAATTCAGCTCAAATGCAATGAGGACTTACTTGTAGAAGAGAAATGTAGCATTTTTGAGGGTTATTGAGTGATTTGGAATGTTTTGGCAACTTCTGGACTGATGCGCAGTGCACTGGGCCCAATTCACAGTGCCCTCTTGATGCGCAGTGCTTGTGTAATTTAATGCTGGGAAAAATTGTTTGATGCACAACACTCCTTTGATGCACAACACCAACCCTTTGATGTGCAACGCCTCCCTCATGCACAACACCGTTTTTAAGACTACTTTTGAAGGCCTTTCAGGTGTCCAAATTGGGCATGTGATAGCTTGTTGGAGAGCTTATTGAGTCTACTTTCCAATACAACTTGAAGTTTTCAATTTGGAGTTTATTTTCCCTGTCAAAAGTCAAATATATCAAGACTGGTAAAAATGTGCAAAATGAGGCTGCCTAAATGCAGAGTTCTATTGCAGTCAACTTTTCAAAGTTTTCCTAAAATCCAAATTAAGCCCATGATAGCTCATTGGAAAGCGATCCCTATCTATATATCATGTAAGTCATCAAGAAATTCATTTTAACATCCAAGCTAGGTGAAATCTTGATTTTCCCAAGGTCACTCTAGAAGTGCATCAATCCTCCTGAGGCCAATGATGTATTCGTCATTTCTCCCAAACCATGAAACTTGTGTAAACACTGAAAGAGGTTTTTATTATTGGGTAAATGATGGACAAAAGCATCTCTCACTTTTTTCAAATTCATCTTTTATTTCTCAGAAACATAGTTTTAAGAAAACCTATCTCGATATGTGTAACAAGGGATTTGTAGAAATGAAGGGAAATGAAGGGGATGAGGGGCTTCTAAATTATTGAGAAAATTTTGGGAAGTATGGAGGCATGTTAGGAAGTAGGGGAAAGTGGAATTTCAAATATTGAGTGAGGGGAAGGGGTCCAAAAGGTCAAAACACAGGCCTAGCCTAGAAAATTTTCGAATTGTAGCAATAAACTAGGGTTTGTGGGAAAATGATGAATTTGAGGGATATAAATGATGGGAAGTGCTTAAGAATGTATATTCAGGATAGGGGAAGGTGTATGAACATCAGGATACAAGTTTTGTTGATGATTTGACCATCCAAGAAAAATTACCTTCAAAACCCTAGGAGAGGGAAATGAGGCTTACCCAAGTACAACTGAAGCATGAACAAGGTGTAAAATGACCCATTGGAACCTTAAATGATGATGATAACTCTTTGAATGATGGTACACTAAGTTGAATGGTGACATAGACCAATGCTTTGGAAAACTTTGGGGGGGTGAAAACAACCCTAGATCTAACACCTAGTGACCAAATTTTACTTGAAGACTCACTAAAATGAAAAAATTTGACTTTGACACCCTGAAATGACTTTGTAAGAGAATATTTGATCACTGATGGAAGGCTTCAAAGACTGAAACTAACAAAATTTAAGGGAAACCAACCATAAACAAATCATGGAAAATGTTGACATTCAGCATATCAAGCAAATCCTTGTTCTGTAGCATGAAAAGGAATATGACAATATCAATTCTTTGAGATATGGCCATTTTATGATTATGGTAGATCAAGATAATGATGGTTCACACATCAAAGGATTGTTTTTCAACTTCATACACTCTTTCTATTAATCCCTACTCAAAACACCCTCATTTCTTGTTGAATTCAATACTCTTATTGTCAAGGCAACCCATAAACATGGGTGGGTATTGTCTTTCTATACCATACCTGAGTATTAATCATGGAGAAATTTTTTGGATGGATTGTCATCAGGATGGACCATAAAGTGGTTGACATTTCAGGTTGGGAACTTATTTGGACCAGATTGAAAAGCTTATCAAGTACAAGGACTTTGTAAACAAGGAATTATTCCTATTTTCCATCGCTGGTTTGCAAAACTCCATCACATCCATGGTTGATGGTTTGAAACCAGGACAAAGGAAAATATTTTTTTGTCCTTTCAAAAGATTTTTTTTTACGCAAGTGAAGGTGGCTCAATTCTTGGGTTATGTCTCAGAGGATTCTGCTTACCATCACGATGAGCAGAGTCTTACTAGCACACTTATTGGAACTACACAAGATTTTGTTGGGAGTAACAACATCAACCTTCTTGTTCCGCTTGGAAAATTAAATAATACAAAATTGAAGGGCCTTTTACCTCTTCCTGGGCACATACTTTCACAAGCTATCCTTGATTCCCAATTTGGGATCCCAAGGACAATCAAAGTTTGGTTGGATGAATCTTCGTCTCCTATTTTGGGAAAATTGATAGAAAAGAATGGTGGTGGATGTATACTGTGGTTGTCATGGCTACCCTTAAATAACCTACTAAATGGAGCTCTCTCTAGCTCAGACCATTGGATGGATCTGCCCCCTTCTAACAATTCACTTACAAATGAAACCCAGGTCTCAATGACTCATATTCTAGTGCCACCTTCTTTCCCGTTACTATGCTTATCTATAATAACATCATTAAATAAATGCATTAGAAACATTCAAATTGGTGTCAAAATTGATGCCATAAAATTGCTTAAAAATTTCCTTTGCAAGAAGCCCTTGAAGTAAATGATATTTGCTGTTGTCAATCATTTCAGGTTGGCATCACTATTTCATAAGTTGTGTGCTCCAAGTCTGATTCAAATAGTTTTTCAATACAAGAAAACAAACTATGGAGAATTCATATTTTTTATGAACTCTGAATTCTCTTATTGGACAGATGAATTTGTTGGATCATTTGTGAGTGGTAAAGAGATGATTGAAATTATAGGATATTTTTCCTAGTCTAGAGTATCAAAATCACATCGGCATAAAGCCATCAGAATATTGGCGCTGTTCCTATCAGCAATGCTTGAAGATTTCATGAATGAATTTAGCCTTATGTTACCTGAATTAGGATTCTTATATTTTCTAAATCAACATTCTTATCTCTTGCCTTTGTTATACTTCTCCCACACCCCCTCCCACTCACCCCAAGTTACTCCCCAAATTCATCTGAGTAGCCATGGATCTACCAAGAGTTTCTTTCCTTTGACCTTAGATGGTAAGAGAGTGAGGTTTCCTAGCTCCTACATGCCCCCTCCCTCCAGAGTGATACAAAAAAATCCCCTCATGGTTCATGATGACTCTGATAATGAGATGGTTCCTTGATGCCCCAACTGTCAGTCATGAGGATCAGGAGAGATAAATATTACATGTACCTCTAGCTCTCTCATAGTTTCACCACCAAGATTGTCGACTTTCAAGTCTTGGACTCTACCATGGTATAACTACTTCTATATGTATGTATGTTTTGGTTATAGACTATAGTTAGACCTAGTAGTCTGCTTGGCTGGACACTTATCATGCCGCACTCTATTTTATTTCTTTCTCTTACTTTTAAGCCTTATCGAGGAGTTGCTATGGCACTCCCACATTATAATTCACACTAGATGTATCATGTGCTTTAGGCTGTAAGATATTTACTAAGTTCCAATTGCTGAGAATGGATTTTACTGAGTTATGCTTATAACTTATAAAATGGGTTTGTTAAGAATAAATTCTTAAATCATTGAACTTATTTTCTAGAAAACATGTCGCGCAATGTACAAAATAGTTTCCATTTTGAGTGAATTGTTAAACATTTGCAAGTGATTTGAAATAAGCACTTAGGGATTATATCAACCTTCTATGTTGCATTGTAGATGGACAACACCAAATACTTCATCCTCTTCTTGGGGGATCTCTTACATACAACAATTGGCCATCATAGGCAAAAGCAAATGTATTCCTCTTCCCCCAACCTTATTGTTGTAGGAAGAATTTTAGCAGAATCTTTGAATTTGACCCCATAAGGAAGTGGTAGCCAAATTGTTGCTATGGCGTTGGTTCGTTTGTTTGTGCAACAGTTATACTTAACGTTATCTAATTTTGTAAGACTCTTTCTAAAAGTGAGTCCATTCATGTAATATCATATTTGCTTAAGGGTCACTTACCACTGCTCAAAATTAAAGTTTATTTAAGATAATAATTGTTTTGTACAATATTTGTTTAAGCCAAATGTAGTTGACCAATTATATATAGAAGAACCTAGTTGATTTTGATAGATGTTTATGTATTTTAACTTAATTAGTGGAAGTAACTAAAGAGCTTAATCGATGATTTGCTTCAATAATTTCACAGTTGACATATATTTATTTAAAATTTTTTAACTCCATTGGTATTGTTCCACCAAAGCTGCCCTAATATTTCATCTCATCAGGTAAAAAGACACTAGGAAGAATTCTTAACATCAAAATTAAATTTTGGACATTGGGATCTAAAAATACTATAACGACATGATAAGTTTATCTCAGCCTCAAGCACATTACTAAGTACAACCCCCATGAGTGGTAGAAAAATAAACCAAAGGTAAATGTAAATAACATTGGCAAAGCATGGGTTCAAGTACACAATTTGAGCACTAGTTCACACAATATAACAAAATTGCACTAAAGTTCTGGGAATTTGGTACTGGAACAAGAAGAAAAGGACTGAAATCACGAACCAAAATTCCCATGCAACAATTTTAGTAAAGGCTAGTTTCTGTACCAGGGAACACGTTTTCCTTGTTTTACATAGGGAATTCAAATGTCTTTGTGGTTATTTATTGGCCAAATCCATACCATATCCTTTAGTTTATCCCATGATCAGTACAACTCGATAGTTGAATGGTTTGAAATGCCAGATTATATAACCTAAGCAAGCATTAAAAAAGGAGTAAACTAGCGAATGTCGGAAAACTAAATGTTCCAACTTACCAGGAACATCGTTAGAGCAATCAGGATCGGTTGAGCTCCAAGACAAGGAAGAATAGGATGGTAGTGATGGTGTCTTCCGCACAGAGGCAACTGTGATGGAATATTTCTGGGAAAAAAAAATCCTCTAATGCAATGCATAATTCAATAGGAAACCACGAGAATCACTACCATAACCATGTGCAAAAGCTTCCCTCCTGACATTGAAAGCATCTCAATACATGCAGAGCTAGAATTGTAGATCAAATAAAGAGTTATGCTATGTGCTCTCTCATTTTTTAGGGGGAGCAATGAGAAGATGAGGAAATGCGAGGAAATGCATGATTTTGGCTTCCTTGTTTTGATTTGAATTCCATTCCTCCACCCACCACCCACTGTGCATTAACGAGCTATATGGAGAGTCGCATCGTGCTAGATCCGAGCAAATACAAATTCATATAGTGACAGAATCACATCAAATAGAGCCGGGTCAAGGGGTTGGAGGAATTCCAACCAGAGTCGAAAGTTTTTCCAGACGGGAATGAAATTCGAGCAATTCCTCCGCCTGGCTAAACTACTCCGAAGATATATGTTTTCTTCCTTTGTGTAGCTAGATGCTTTAAATATATAAAATCCTTGTCTATCATACACTACGTCCATGAAACATATAACTTTGAAAATTCGAAAAATGATTTTATAAACCTTTTGCATTAAATCATTATATGTTGAACTCATTCCTACCATGCTGTGAGTATGCTTTTATGAAATGCAAAGGTGTGTGGAGGTGTGGAGGTGTGAAAAGGATTTTATGAAATATGGAGGTGTGCGAAGGAGGATTTGGAATTGAAGGTCTGATGAGGTGTGCGGAAGCACTTATTTGATTATTACGTAATTATTAATTCTTCGAACCACTTATTTTTATTATTAAATTAGATTAACTATTATTTTATATAAATAAATAAATAAATTATTTAAAAAATTATACAAGTCTGTTATAACTAAATCAAGTCAATGTTTGGTTCGATCAATGTACAATGTAGTCAATCAACTTCTAAGAGCTAAATATATTTGATACACATTGATTATTATAGCTTAATATCTTTCCCCATTTCTTCACCATCCCTGTTAATATCTTTCCCCCGTTTCTTCACTATCTCGTTTCAAATTGAAAGCTTTCATTGTGCCAAGGAAGTGAAAACTTTCATTGTAATCTCTGCGCAATGAAAGCTCCATCCAAGGAAAGATTTGCACAATGAAACATTGACTATTGTGTATACAAATTAAACACTGGAATGTCAAAATATTACATAAAGGTTTAACACATTGAACTAAAACCACCAATAGCAAAAGTCAATGAAGTGCGGAGTGCAAAGGTGGCCTTCAATGTGTGAAATGTGGAGGTGCAAAGGAAGCATGCGTGGAGGCGTGAATAATGATAGATTGGGAAACTGAGCATTTTCAAATAATGACAAAATGTGGACCCCATGTTGCCTTAATCAATTAATTAGTGGTAGAGGTAAGAACTATGCTGAATTGCAGCTATTAATCTTGTTTTTTATTGTATCATCTAACTTAAAATTTTGCTTCTTTAAGTTCATTATACCCCTATATGAGATATGTAAAAATATATACTTTCCAATATTTATGAAATAAAACCCTCTTTAAAATGTAATTTTAATTTTATATAAAATAAAAAGTAAATTATTAAAAAAATAAAAAATGAACAAATGAACAAATTATTATTATTTTTTATTAAATTACTTAATTTTTATATATATAGATTATATTGCAAGTTAATAATAAGATTATATTGCAAGTTATAGTGATGAGAAATTTCACAACAAAGCTTAAACTTTAAATATTTTAACGCATTTTGAAAAATTTGAATCACCGCACATTTAAAATAAAAACAAAACTTTACATTATTATTAAAAATAATCTTTTCTTTTAATTTACTCTTTACTCCTATGAGGGGTTAAATTTGATTGGAATTTCCTCATATTTTTCTTATATAACTACCAAGATTTTAAAATATGCATGTTATTGATGAAATTTACTCAAATTGTAAAATTGTCAATTTGATAGGTGAGTTTAAAATTTAGTTGTATATGTATGTATATATATAATATTTCATATATACAAAATTACAAATAATATTGCATAAAATAAAAGAAATAAAATAGATAAGTATCACACAATGTTGATGTTGGGTCCCTATAATACTAGTGATTACCTCATTACTATTGTAGTTGTACCCCTTATTAATATTGTTGTGCCCCTATTGTTCCCATATTGTTACTATTGTGCCCCATAGAAGCCCACTATTGTTATTATTGTGCCCTTACATTATTATTGTTATGTAGGCTCTGATTATGTTATGACCCCTTAGACGCCTATATATAGAACGGAGGTCTTTTCATTTGTATCATCCAAGAATTGTTCATTTATGTAATGTAAAGGAGGTTTCCCCCTCGAAGAGGTTGAATTCTAAGGCATTGATCTATCTTTTATATCTTTTTTTGAGCTGGTTTCATAACATAGGAGGCCTCTTGGGATGCGGGAATACCGCTTATTGCTACAAAATAATCATCATAGGTTACTATCCCTCTCATTTTGGTCTTTCCTCTATAATATTTTAATGGATTAATGATAAAAGGCTTATAATATTACTTATTGTACATTAATATCATGTCTTTGGATATTTCCCTAGTTCCTAGAGCCCATTAACATGGAGTTTTTGTACCCATTTTCCATTACTCCTACATGCTATATTAGGTCCTATTTCTTAGATATTTGGCTTGAGGATTAAAACTTGTGGTTATTGTTTAGCATTTCACTCCTCACACTTCGATTGAGTTTCTTTTGATTCTTGACCTTAAAGGAAGGCTTTAATGTCATCTGGTGAGGTATGAGAATCAATATTATACCAAGGGCACATGAACATGTCTTCCACCTCTCCCTCTATTTAGTGTATATTTTCCATTTGCATACTTTCGTATTTCCTTTTTGTTTTTTTGCTATTGTTTTAGAGATCAAGAGACTTATTGAAATTTTGCAAGAGGAATCCAAATAGTTTTTAGGGGCACATAGGAGCCTAATCGACTATCATTTTCTTTCCTTATATAGTTTCCATCTCTTGATCCAAATAGAAAAATTGTTTATCTAGATTCATACAATAAAGTGTTATTATTTAATTAAGGAAGTAATTCACTATGATTTCTCCTTCTTTTTGTTTGATTTCCAAATAAATCAAGAAAAAACCATTAATACTTATGTTTTTCATTTTCATTTGGATTGAAAGAAAAGAGGATTTTTTTTTATTTTGTGTTCTTTACTTTCAATTTAAGCATTTTAGATTAGTTAAGATAACTAAGAACCAAAGAAAGCATAGTACATAAACCAAATATTCTTCCATCTTCTCCTTACTCATATTCAATGCTTTGTTAGCTTATTCACACATTGACAATGGATAAACATGATAAAGTTAGTCTTGTTTATGTTCATAGGTAACTCATTACTAAGATTAAGGCATTATCTAATTACGTCGTAGGCATGGTCTATATTGGAATTGGGCTTGAGGAATTTTTATTTTTACATAAATGAGTGGAAAATGTTTTATCTCAAGAGAATATTCTTTGTCTAATACATTATGCCATGGATGATATGAAAAGTAGTTGTACAGGTTTTTAGTTTCAAATCAAAGAATAAAATATTTATGATAATGCTTGGGTTTAATAAAAAATCTATTTTATTTTTACTTGATTGGCCTGTGTTTTTGTGGAATAAATATTGTCTCATACATTAATCAAAACTTAATAAACACATGGATTTGTATTTATATTACAAGATAAATACAGACTTTGAAATGTAAGGAAATTATATTCAACATTAAAAGATTAGGAATAAGTCATTCAGAACAATAATTCATCCAAGTGAATATTATACATTAATTTTGGTAAGTAAACTTGACCCTTTGACATCTACCATTACTGGAAAATAGTTAGCATACTCCAAATATAAGTTCTCCAAATGGCTATTTTTTCAAAATACGAGCATGTATTTGCATCGTACATGCTCAACTAAAGCATAGAAAGAATAAGGCTTGAGGTTGTCACAAAGAAGTACATAACTTGTTTCGATCTTGATGCCATGTTTGGATTGTCAGCCACCACTTTTTTCACCAATTCAACCAAACCAACACACCACAAAGTTTCCCTTTTAAATGAAAAAAACTTTGAAATACTTACTAAAAAACTTAAAATATCCTTCCATTTTAGGAATGAATAATCCTTTTCTTCCTTCCACTAGATCGATAGATAAATTGTTTTATAATTTAGGTCTTCAAACCATCAAAATTGATGTGTCTAAGTCTAGTCAAGGACCTTCTACTTATTATATCTTTCAACATAAATGAGGAAATTGATCTCCCATGAGAAATGCTCTTAATTTTTCCAACAACCTTTGATGCAAGAAAATTCACTTTTCCTGCAAAATTCTAACTTCTCCTTCTATGATATGTGAATGCATTTCTTACATCAAGGTATTCACACACCTTCTTCTATAACTCTCTCATTTTAAAATGTTGTTCACATAGAAACCCCTCCATCCACACATAGGGAATTATTTACCATCAAAAAGTATTCTACTTGTTCTATTGGATTTACTCACACCAAAATCCCTAGGGCCTTCAACAAATTCTCCTTAGTCATAAATACTTATACAAAATTTGGAACTTATATAAGTTATACCCAAATTTAAACTTGTTCTTAACTGGAATTCCAAATGGGAATTTTGCCTAGATTTTCTCCTTATCCTCGATCACAAAAATTTACTGTCTTCTATTTATGTACAAATTTACGTAATTACAATATAACTAACATTCACTCGCTCAATTGTATTCAAGAAACACACACACTCAAGGGTTAAAATTCATATTAACTCTATATTTCACGTAGACAAGAATCCTTTAAGAGATCATACATGTAGATAATTTGTACATAGAAAGTGCAAAACTTCATTTTGTTAATCAAAGTCTATACATGAATCTATCTTTACTAAAAAAACTTCTTGTTCGTTCTTGGCCTAGTAATCATAAATTCATTTGGACATTAGCTTTTCCCTTAGGATCACAATGATTAAATAAAAATTTTACAAACAAAATAGATTTTCCTAGATCCATAAATCACTCCATGATTTATTCCATAAATCCATCATGATTTTCAAGGTAGTTTTGATTTTTCATTATATAAAAAATATTATTTATCCATATATTTTCTAAATCTATGACTCATACTTTCTATAATAATTAAGTAAACTAAGATTATTTATAAATAAGGAATTAGAATTCCTTTTCAATGTTGAAATTGTTGTCTTTTAGGGCTAGATTGTTCTTTGTTTTGGACAATTGCATTATAAACAATTTCAACATTTTCACATTACATTCACCCCATAACATCATATAATTATTAGAAACTATTTAGAGAGAACAATAACATCAAAGATGCAACATAATAGTAAGGAAAAACAAAATAAAATCATACAAAATATAGACATCGGGATTTAGGTCAGAGACCGGGGAAAAACCCCACAAGGGGGAAAACCCAACCGGATTCATTTTCTATTAGAAATTCATCCAATGTTCAGCTTAGATACATAGTACATCAATCAAATTGAGCCAAATAGGGCCAATTTAGCAAGAAACCATTATAATATTGTCTTAAGAGAATGACATACATCACTACCACTATCATACTTCAGTCATTGTCATATTATACTCGCTATTATAACATGCAATCATACACCAAAGATTACTGCCACATTAAGGTCATTGCATCAAGGTCAATGACACACATAAAAGTCATTGTTATGCAATAGAGTAATTTTCATAGCCATACATGGTTACTACCATATTAGATGCCACTTTCATACTAGATCACTGTCATATCAAATGTCGCAATTATATCAAATAATTATACCATATCAAGTAATACTTCCACATCAATGGTATTGTCACATGCTAATTAACTACCATGTCAAGGTACTGTCACATACTAGTTTACTATCATATCAAGGGTATTGTAGTCATATTGTTATCACTGTCATCAAGAGTGTTGTTATGATATAGTTATCACTATCATCAAAAGTACTCCATCACTTC